>JAPYZN010000739.1:0-23809 GCA_030522865.1 Psyttalia lounsburyi
GGGAATTAAATGGGCACGTATAATCGACCTCCTCAGTGTTTATATTACCCTGTTTATTTGTAACGTCGTCGAGAGTATTTGGGCGGTATTTAGAATCCCCTCTTTCTCTGTTGTTTTGAAAAAATTGTGCCACCTCCATTATCATTCTATTCTCCTAATCATCAGCGAAATTTTGTGACGTTATTTGGGGCGGAAAATTCGATATAGTATTTATTTATCGTGAAATTAAGACCTCCCTCTGAACTAGAGGTATCAGGCAACTATAAAATCTAAGGAAGTTACATCGACCTCCTCAGTATTTATATTACCCTGTTTATTTGTAACGTCGTCGAGAGTATTTGGGCGGTATTTAGAATCCCCTCATTCTCTGTTGTTTTGAAAAAATTGTGCCACCTCCTTCTGAATTCACGTGCTACTTCGACTTCCATTAAATCGATTAGCATTCGAGTTTTCATTCGCGTGCGATTCGAGTGCTCATTCGAGACTCAATGCCTCTCTCTTATTATATAGGAACATCGGGAAGCGGCGGGGCGAGGAGGTGATACCCGGAAGACGTGAGAATTTTTACCCAGTCGGCGGTAGTCAGGGGGATAAAGAACAGGAGGTTCGAGATTGTTATTATCTGATTGATGAATTGATGGGATTGGCTGGAGCTGGTACGCATGCGTCTCCTGGAGAATTCAGATTAAGTAAATAACAAGACAAACGGCGTTGTGTTGCAATTATTTATTCTGTTGAAAAATACTGATCGCTTCGTTCTTTTACAAATTCTCCTAAAAACTGGGGACGGAGTCGTCTCGAGGGTGCACATTTCCGGAATTTCTCGGAATACCAGGGGCGATGGGAGATTCTTTTTCAATGACAATTGTTTCTCTAGTTCTTTCTGCTATTTTTACTCCTCCATCAAGTGAGAATTCATGGAAAATCCTGGAAGTTATTATTTCTAACTCCAGATCTTCCAGAATGTAACGACAAAAAAAATCCCCTAGGTCCTAACATTCCGAGACTTTCGCGAGACTCATCAACCAAACTTGATCAATTCCAGTCTCCCCATCACCCCTGATATCAACAATAAATATATAATAATAATACTAATGTCATGATCATCTTTCCTTCTTCTCATTAACGATATTCACTCTGTGGAGAATCAGAGGAGGCAAAACGAGAACAAGAGCTCCGACCAAATACGTCACTGCGCTGCCAATACTCCAGAAAGCTGAAAAACCAAGAGAAATAATTAATTTATCAGTTAATGACTCATTTGCGATAATTAATAAATTATATCAGGCGACTTGTAAGCGGAGAAAAATGCAACAACGTGATTTATCTGTTTAGTGAGTAGACCCTATCAACAGCCAACAGCTGTTGCTCAGTATTCACTTATAAAAAATTCCAGAGCGAAAAGGCATTCGCTATTAACAATTAAAAATAATTAACACTAGAATTTTGATAAGAGTCGATATTTCTGTGGGGTAAAAAAGATGATCTGATGCTCGAGCTCTCGTGGCGAAAAATGAGAAAGTGAAATTACCTATGGAGGCGACTATGGGTCCACTGGCACGTGCCAGTGCTCCCAGTGACCTAAATATCCCAGTAATGGTTCCCTTCTGATGCTCAGGGCCAATTCGCGTTACCAATGTCGACATACACGTAACGGCCATTGCGGTTGCTGAAAGGAAAAAAAAAATAAAAAATGAGCACAGCCACGGGAATAACTGGACGTTCGACTAAAATTATCAACTCGTATTTCAGTCTATTTTCTTTCTCTACCCACACACTGAGAAAATAAATATTCCGATGTAGAGGACACCTATGGAGCTCGCGATTCCGATTATCACGAAGGCGGGGATGATCAGCCAGAGGCCCTGGAATGTGAATAAAAAAGAGATATTAAAATGGAAAATTCAATAGGTCTAGTGGAATTTACTCGTCAATTCGTCTTTTCCTGAAGACCTGAAGAGTCTGAACAATTTATTTTCCTCCCCTCGAGCTTCCCTAAAATTAAACTCACAAGTTCCGTGAAAAATTTCGTTCTATCCGCAGGAATTCGCCTGACGTAGCCCCCCTGAAGTGTCGCCATGGTCAGCCCTATCACCAGGAACATGTAGCCCTGCTGCATGCTGGTAAATCCGAAGGTGTGATGGGTTAGGAATGTAAGTGTAAATTCAAGGCCACTGTAAATGAATAGATACAAAAAATACGATCGTCCGAGTGTTCTCAGTCGTTTCAGATCTGCAAAGAAGAATTGAACAGTTGAACAAAAAACAAATGACAAATTAATCATCAAATCATTGAATTCCGCCATTTTTCACTGACCGTCCGCTTGGAGGCCATGGACTCCATTGAATTGGAACAAATCCACGGGATTTATGTACATCATTGCCCCGGTGAGTCCTCTACCCAGAGACCTCGAGCGTTTTTTAATGGACAAAGTCTCCTCGAGCGAGAGCGCGACGTAGACGAGATTCACCAGTGAAAGAGAGAAGGCAAACATCGCGGGGTAAACGTACCAGTAGTCATCCCTCGATCCGCTGGTTATCCTCGAGAATAGGACCCCTATTATCGGGCCCAATACGAATCCAATGGAAAATGCAATTCCAACGAGAGCCTGAAATTATTTTAATCAGCTGATGAGGCCGTCGGTGAGAGAATTTCCCATTAATCAATTCCTGCGACCCTGGTAAATCAACTGACGGTCGTGAGACCGTCACCTGACAGTCCCGATGACGAGAACGTACCATAGATCGTCCCCTCTTAGTCGGCAACGTGACATCCGTGATGACAGCCATTGATAAGCTGATATTTCCTTTGCTGACTCCACCCACGAGCCTCGCCAGTACGAAAATCATAAAATTGTATGACAAGGCCCACAATAGATAGGACACTGTGACGCCTGTCAAGCATATCAGCATCATTATTCTCCTTCCGTAGATATCTGAGAGAGCTCCAACAATGGGCATGCTCAGAAATTGCAGAAATGAATACATCGATCCGATGAAGCCTTGAAATTGAGAAACGTAACCGCGTCATTAACTGAAGAACTACAGGTTTTATCGAAAAAAGTGATAAAACATTTTTTGTAGCTGACGAAATTCTCGACAAAAAATTGCTTATCACTTTTTGCGATAATTCCAGCCTGTTTCGAGATATTTTGAGCTTTCGAAGCGACTGGATGGGCAGTGCAAAAAATCTCACCCCCGAATAGGACAGAGGTAAATCTCTCGGGGGCATTGAGACGCGTCTGGACCCTGTCGATGCACCCGAGGATCCAGGAGTACAAGCCGTCTTCATCGTGGCTCTTGTAGTGATCCAACAACGCCGGGAGCAGCGGCAAAATCATGGTAAAAGCCAGAAGATCCAGGATCAATGAGTAGAAGATCACTGGAACCATTTTCTTGGTCTTCTCCATCGGCTCCATCTCCCCGGACCCTCTCGATCCTCCTGTACTGGATAATTAGCGAGATGATCGTGTAATTGATAAAACAAATTCAAGTGAATTAATTCATTTGACCCAATAAATTAGAAAGCCCAAATTTTGGGAGAATCTCACCAGATCTTTTTGACGATCTCACAATCAGAAATGACGGACTTTCAATTGTCAATGGCTCTCATTATCACTTGGCCGGTGTACCTCTCAACATCTCCCAATGACAATTAAACTCACTCGTGATAGATTCGGGATAGATACCGCGGAGGCAAGAGCATTCCCATCGAGCCTGACCTCAACTGAGCCCGCCACTTTCTACTGGAGGTACGTAACAAGGACCTCAATACTTCCTCTTCCCTTTCCTTCGGATTTATTTGACCACAGCATTGATAAGAGGTGAGCAACAAGTGAAAGGTCTCGCGTGTGTTTTCGGTATATAACTACATCCCCAGAGGAGTACTCCCACACGCGGTAATTGCCCCCCGTCGGCAATGGCAGACTCTCGACAGACGAGACAAAAAGGGCCCTACTGTACCGACATCCGATACAAAAAGGGCCCTGTCTTGCCGACTGCCGAGACAAAAGGGGGGTGCTGCGCCGACAGCCGATACAAAGGGGGCTCTCCTATACCGACAGCTGATACAAAAGGGCCTTCCTGTGCCGGCGCTGACATGCCAGAAAATATTTCGGTTTCCCAATGAAATTGATGATTGTCATCCGGAAAATGATCGATCTCATTAATGTTGTTCATCTGCCATTGACGTAGAAGTTTAATCGTCAAATAGTCAGGCTGTCTTGATAATAAATTGTTTATAAAACGGGTGAAGATGATTGGAAGATCGTCAGACGGCAATCATCGCTCCTGGGAAGTAACCGTTAATTTTAAAAAGCCCCACTTTCTCAATTTTCATTTGCCAAATTAACCTCGCCAATTGTAATCAAATCATTTATAGGTAATGATCTTCTTGAGTGATCTTTGTAGCTCTCACTGTTCGTTAAAAATTAATTAATTAATGAAATTAGTAGAGATTACTGGGCGAGGGCGTGTTATTCTGTCAGTTCCACAAATGAAAAGCCAATAAATATCTCGAATGAATACTCGAAAGATCGAGAGCGGTCAATCTAATGTCAATAAAAATTGTCAAAAATGTATCCCCCAACTAGGGATTTACATAATAAATGATAATAACAATTTAATTCCCGAGTTTTACCCGATTTTTGAGCTATTCATTTTGCCCTCTTTTCTTCTCGATTGACGTCCGGCCCATGCAGGGGATGAAATAAAAATTTAGCAAACAATTTCAACTGGACTGCGCGTGTGCCGGACTAGGAAAAAAATTCTAACTATCATTTTAGTATTCTAAGCTAGCTCCTACAACTTATCGATCATTGTTTTTCATTTTTATCAGTGAAGCGAAAAATAGGTGAGCACATTGGGATGGCGCACCCATTCTGCTAGCCATTTACCTGTGTGGACAACTTCCGGCGGCGCCTGCGGACGCCCAGTTCAATCTACAATTCACCGATTATTACCACTACAATGTTAACATGTTTTTGTATAAATTGCAACGCCAGCTCACCCCGTAATGTGCACAGCGGGCGGTGAGGAGGGGGATTATATTTTCTTTCATAATGATAATGGCTCGGGTACAGCGTAAATATGTACATATTGACGATTCCATGAGCTCCTCATCGATTATTTAATGGCAAAATTATTGAACGAGAACATCTCTCAAAAGAAAATTAATCCACATTCACTATTTACTTATTAATTAATTAGCTTAATTACTTTTGTATTTGTCTCCTACTTAAAATGGCATTTTAATTGGTCAATTTATTAAAGAAAAATTGGGGAGATATTTATTGTCAGTACAATCACGAACGTTTACTTACTTAACTTATGTACTGTTAACTATTTATGGAATTAATTAATTAACTGCCGATAATTATGTGACGATTTTGACTTTCGACAACCAATTTTTTCTGAAATAATTGAATTAAAATGGAATTGATCTCAACTTTTCCGTCCAATTTTCGAGTTCTCAATTGAAAAAATCTCTTAAAATTCCAGTGCAGTTATAAACTAATGAATAATTGCACCGGAAATGTCCGTAAACAATTGAAAACAACGAGAGATCAATATTTGAGGCAATTGAAGAGCAATCGAGAGCATTTGCTGTTAAAATGAACAAATAAAATTCCGAGGAATAAATGTCCGTTGTCATTATGATTATTGAAGTTAAGGTGAGGAGCATACGCGTAACAAACGCGGGGCAGGTGGCCCTCAACAGCCCTCATGAACCTCCACTTCAATACTTCGTTTTTTGGTATAACAATTTTTTTTTGCTCCGAGGGACCACTCGAGTCAGCTGAAACGAGTGATTTCAGGAGACGCTCACCAGCTGTGAGGGCTGGACACGAATGTACAACGTGAAAAACCATCTCCGGGTTGTTACGTGGAGTTGAGAGAGAGAAAAAAATGGCAATGGGATAATTGTCATTTGCCGGATTGACCGGCTTGAGGGAGAAATAAAATGGCGGACTAGCTGGGGCTCAACTACGAGAAAATCGAGAGGAAGTTTTTGGGGTTTTCTCAGAATGCTTTGCCTCGTGTCCCTTTTTCTACCCCTCAGCGGTTCAGCCTGCCCGTGTGTGTGTGCTGGTACTAATACCGAGGTACCCGGGGACAAGAAAATCCGATGACAATGGGACAAAGAGAATTTTCGACGGTATAAGGCCGGCTGCGTTGCGCACAATGTGCAGTGGGTAAAACCCCTCTTTTCTTGTTCAAACTTGAAAGAAAGAAGAAAGAAAGCGAGTTGAGAGAGCCCGGAGTGATTTTTTGTAAATAAATAAATTAAAGGCACATAAAAAATTGGTATGTGTGCATATTAAAGACCCCAAATGTTCCTGAGTATCAAAATCCGAACTGTTAGGTGGTCCAGTTCTTAATATTTTGCCCTCCACTGGGGAAAAAATTGTTTTGCCCAATTCCAAATTTGCCAACGCCCAATTTATCCGAGGGAATCATTCGCAGGTCATCCTGATTAGGTATCAATGATGACAATGATTTTGCTCTAGAGGATGAGAAGTTGGATGAACTCCTCCAATAATTATTATTTTATTTTCTAACTCTCGTTTCTCCCTTCTCTTATTTTAGCAATTATTGAGAAGATCTATTGAAGTTTATGAACCGCTCGAAAAAGATCTGCTGTCCCCCAGGTTGTGACAAATCCTGAAAAATTGATGGTGATTTCAGGCCCACGTGGACTGTATAAATTCCGTGTGTCCCTTTGTCCACCTGAAAGCCACCCAAGTCATTGCCGACATTTTGTCACGTCATCCATTAATTTCCAAAAATAATTGAACCAAAAATTCATTCAATAGCCTCAAGTGATCAATGAACCCCACGCCCCGCTAAAAACACTAAACAACCGATCGCTTGTCTTCCCGACATGGCTCATCACTGGTGACAGAGAGATTACCCTCAGGTGTCGCCAATTTACCGAAAGATAACGCAATTGAACTCGATAAATTCCGAATAAACGTGATATACCGTCAGGATTTGTCTACATTTTGCAATAAAAGTCATTGTAACTGCTGTGACCTGCCGGCGACCCATCTTAAAACCGGGAAATCGGGATTGGGCTGCTCTGAAAACGTATCCCCACCCTGGTCGGCCCCTCTCAATAACCCCGAGGGCCCCAGATCCCAAGGAACAGCCGTCCTGCTGGCTGGCAGAGCATGAGTGTACGCGCGTGTACCCAACAACACACAAACCAAACCGAAAAAGCCAGCAGATGCAACACTCAATGTCCTATACCTTCCCAAACTACCCTAGCCGTTTTCACCGGGTACCTTACAGAAGGCGAGAGAGAGCCTTCCAATATCTAACAAAATGCGGTATATGCACTGTACATACGCGACAGCTGTTCCGGGGGCTCCTCTACAAGTGGTTCTCAATTTTTGTTCCCCCCGAGGATTTATTATTATTTTTTTCTCTCTCTCTGTGTTTTTTTTGGGAGGGGAAATTGTTGGTTATGAGGGGGTGGAGATGACATTTTTGGACCTGTTGAACGTCATTATTTTTTATTTATCTGGAGTCAATTTTTTTGGGCTAAGGTCTTAGATTGCTCTGATTTTTTATTGCTAAATGGGAGATTTATTTTCCGCAGCTGTCGCGTTTTCAAGTTTTTTTTGGAGCGAAGGGAAGCTTTTGATTTCATTCGCAAATGTTTGTAATATATTATATTGTTGTGGCTGTTTTTATATTGTCTTTGTGAGTAATTAATTTAATTCGCAGATTTTTAGTCGGTTTATTTTCGTTAAATAAATTGAGGCCTGAAGGGACAATTTATCAGCTTGTGTTGTCGGGAAGAATCGTTACATAATTTTAATTGCCATTGGTGAATTCTCCAACCGCATCAACGGAAATTTAAACCCCACAGAACTCAAACTCCCGATTTATTCCTCACACAAAAATTCACGGACACACGTGTATCAAAAGCCGGTGTCCCCTCCCCTCTCTATACTTTAAATTCCCACCTTATGTATGTCAGTCCCCCTCACAAAAAAAATTACGTCGTTAGAAAAATATGAAGGGGCTCATGGGGATTAAATTTTAGGACCTGTTGCAATATTTTTCACCGTAAAAATTCAACAACTGTTAGTGTTTACCCTCTCTCGATAAATAATTCCCCAATTTTTCAATTGGCATTTGCCAGAAAGAAATTGACCAAATTATTACCTACATAATCCCGTCATAAACAATTCCCCACTGTCAATTGGCATGCCAAATCAACAGTTGATACCCGATTCGTTGACTTATCAATTAATTTCCCATTAAAATAATCCCTTTACCCCAACAATTCCAAAATCCTACTTACCATTAAAAAGTCGCCAGCCATCAACGAAAAACAACAAAGAGGGGAATGTCCACAGCCTTCCTCATTCTCCCGTCGTCCCAGGAGTCCATTGTCCAGGCTTAGGAGTAATTAGAGCGGGATCCAGGGATATTCTCCGCGCAAAGTCCCCAAAATGTCTCCTGAAACAATAAACAATAAATAAATTTCTGAATTCCGTTGACTGCCCCGGATGTATTCACCCAAAAAAGAAATCCGTTGGCACGTGTATCAAACAACCCGTCAGCAGCGATTCCAATCCTCAAAATTCCCCTCCCAATATCTCAGTCACTATCACAAGACAATAAGACATCTATCCCTGTTGAAGCAAAACCCATCGACAAGGATGAAGAAATCCCAGGGACAGCTGATACAATTTTTTGGCGGGATGTAACGTCGAGCTGTTGTCTCTCCGGAAGAAAAGAAACTCGATTCGGAGAGAAAGAAATTCCCGGCTGGTGTAGAGAGTGAAGAATAAAAAAAATATATATATTATCGAGTATTATAAGTAGGTCTATGGGGAAAAAAAAATTCCCAGTTGGTGCAAGGTCTGGATTAAACTCTCCATCAACTGGTGGGGGCAGAATAGGGGAAGCTATCCTGGCCCCATTTGATTCTGGATTGTGCCTGTTCTTCTGGTAAATAAGAATAACGTCTGTTCCCTTCTTCTAAGCCCTCCCTCCCTCCCCACAGTCCCCCGCCCCGTCCCATCCCGTGCCGATCGCCCCAGAACATCGGCAACGAACCACTGCTACGGTTTTCGCCTCTTTTACTACAAACACAACTAAAAATTTTACAACTACCATTGTGAGGGGCACATGGTGTATAGGGTCTAGGGAGGGGTTTCGTGTTGCACCCCGGACCCCGGGGATCGGCCCCAAGTGTAACCCACGGGGCACCGGTGAGGGGACCCAAAAGAAATAAAGAGGCAGGACACCTGGCTCATGCCAGCAGTCTTCCACCGGAATTCATCGGAGTTTAACGTCCCAGCGACTCCTGACAACTCAGGAAATACTTTTAATATTCTTGTGAGTGATTGAAATACACCGAGTGACGTGAACATGGAATTACTTCGGCCTAATTCGTCTAATTTTTATTTTTTTTTTGGGAAAAAAATCGGAATTATCTGGCGAATTTTGAGGACGATAATTGAGAAAATTGTTTGTCTGGCTTAGACACGTTGTCTTGGTCCCAGTGGTTCGGGCTCTTTTTGTCATTTTATTTTTATTACTGTGTTTTTTCTTCGATGATGATCTTTCAATTGTGCACGACGAGGTGTAGAGGCTCTTGATTTGAATTATTATTGGCTAAGATCAATATCAAGGAGCTCGTCATTGATTTAATTTTTTTATGTAATTTTGATGGAATTGCATGAGAGGTAGGTCGAGATATGTGACAATGTTTCCATGATCTTTGTAATATTGCACTTGTCCCGGCCTATCGAAGTGCATTAATTGCGACAATTGTTGGAGGCTTTTTTTTATTGGGGAGGGGGGATGTTCCGGAGATTTCGGTTGTCGTGCAGGCGGAGATGAGCGCACTATTTGTGATTTATTGTATCAAATTGCACTCGTCCCGGCCTGCGGGGCTACTGATTGATCGACCACACGTTGAAGACTTGTCCGGAGCTTTTGCCCGAAGTTAATAGCTCGGAGAGTTTACGCACTGCGTAGTAATTCTATTGCATTAGAACTTTTTTGGAAAAAAAACACGACGCCATTTTTTGATCGTCGATGCTGGTGAGTTTTTGAGGAATATCTCGGAATCTGGGGCAGATAGCGAAATTTTTGACAAAATCTCATTTGCAGAGCAAAGTGAGAGCTTAAAAAAAGTATATGACAAAAATTTTGGTATTCTCGTTAGATTCCGAGCTATTGGGGACGAAAATGAAAAGAGGAGAAACGATTTTTTCAGTCAGAGAAGAAATCGTTGCAAATTTGATGGATTTTCTCTGCTAATTTTTTTATCAAGACAATAATTAATTGTACGGGCTGTTTCAATGTAAGAAGCCTCGAAAGAGTTAATTAATTTGAGAGATTAATTAATGTTCACTGGAATGAAATTAAGATTAACGATTAATTTCCTTGTAGTGGAGTAGATAAAAATTATAAATAATCTAGGCTTTATCGGTTTGTTTATGACCAGAATTTATGAATGGTATGTAGAGGAAAATATTTAAAGTCCCTTCAACAATATTAAACAACTTTCCTCCCCCGAATTAAACTCCACTCCTCATTGAATTAATATAATACGCAAAAAGAACTGAATCCTATCCCCCTTTCATATGCTAAACCCATCATGATCAATAGAAGGCTGAAAAATCCGTTACTCCTGTCTTAGGGGTGTTCCCAGATGGTTTACACGGGTGGCTTGAATGGTACCCACGAAGAATGGACGACCAGCCGAAAAAAAAAGGAAATGTGGAGCTCAAAATATCATAACCGGCATCTTTTCCCATGCCAGGCCGTTCCCATGGACCTTCTTATTTTATTTGTTCTGATTGTGTATTTTTATTTATGGAATTAATAAATTGATTTTTGGAGGAAGTTAGACCGAGGGAACTCGCCTATTTTTTACCCTTGGAGCATTGTAAAGTGAAATAATATCCTCAGGATGTGCCGATGACGAAAACATTGACTCTACTTTCCAAGTTGTTCAATAAAGATTTTTGCAATTGACAAACGTGTGGATTTTTTTGAGACACTTCTGCATGCCGATGTTAATGTCTAACGGTTGACAGGTAGGTCTTTGGATATGCTAAAGACTGTCCCAATTTTTCTAATAAATAATTGAACCACTGAATTTTATGCATGAGGCCTAGATTCTGGGAGAGATGCATATCAAGTGGCTAAATCATACCCAAAATCGTTGGAATTCATTGGCATTTTGCGCTGTGCGAAATATATCTGATGTTATCTGCTCCGAATAGCACAATCTCCAATGATCTCATCAGTCGAATCACCACCTCCGGACTCAATCGTTCCACTTCACTTGTATTTCACTGATTTTTTATTGAAATTCATTGTCAAAAGATGTTGCCGGTCTTTAGCTTCTTTTCCATTGTCTTTTGTAATACAAATGACCGGAGAAAAAAGCCGTTGGACGATTCACAGAAACCCTGCGACGTCGCCATCTACCAGTTGTAAAACCAACTAGATCATGATTTTCCCTCGTTTCACTCAACTCATAACCTCGAATTTCACTGACAACAATAAAAATTGTTTATCGTTTTAATTTTAGAATAATAAAGAAGAATTAAGGAGAAAGTTTCTGCAGAGGTGCAGTCATGAGGCTAGAAGTATTTATCACAATTTGTGTGTTATTATCTGTTAATGGGGAAGAGAAAAAGGTGAAATCATGGAAGGATAAAAATATTATGGACATGACAGATGCCGATATGGAGAGATTGCTGGACCAGTGGGAGGTGATTTGTTGGATTTTTAGTCGATAATTATTGAAATAACGTAGGAAGTAATTGAGATTATGATGATCAGGAGAACGAGGAGCCACTAGAGGATGACGAGCTGCCGGAGCATCTGCGTCCAGCTCCGAAGATTGATCTCTCACAGGTTTATACCTCTTTTCAAGACAAGTTCCAAATGTAAAGAAAGTATTTCAAGTGGATTCTCCGAGAGGATTAGAATCGCACTTGGCTTTTGAGAACAAACAATCTATTTTTATCAAATTCAGATATTGTCAGGGAAAATCGAGCCTGAGATGTACTGATTTTATGATTAAACAGATTGATCCAACGAATCCTGACAATCTCCTTCGAGCCACGAAGAAGGGGAAAAATGTTATGATGTTCGTCGACGTTCGGGACGAGCTGTCGGAGATTGAAGCTGAGGATATCATGAAAATTTGGCAAGGGAGCTTACAAAATAATCATATTGTGGCGGAGAGGTAAGCGGTCCCTCCAAATTAATAAATTTTAAGAGAAATAGAACCTTTAGACTTTGAACAACAAATTATAATGGCTGATTCTCAGGAAAAGTATAATTATTGCATCTCAAAAAGTGACTAGACTCGTTTGATGAACTAATTTTTGAGTTATAAAAACGGAAAAAATTGAGTCGGATTTTTTGTCAATGACAGATATCCCATCGAGTCCAAGCGCTCAATATTCATGTTCCGAGAGGGATCGCAAGCGGTGGATGCCAAAAATTATCTGATAGAACAACCTGAACTAAAGCATGTCACCCTCGAGGGCAATAACTTCCAGGGGAAGCATGTCGACAAGGTAAAAATCTCATCAATCCCATTATAAAACACCTGTTAAGCCAATCTACACTAATCTACATTAATTAATCGTACGATTTTTGTAATTCTAGGAGTACAAAAGCGCAGACAAGACGAAGAAGTCTAAAAACACGGAATTATAAGCTCGAGATTGTGACGTCAAGTTGGAAGGCTGTGCCCACAATATTCCTCCACTAATTAATTAATTAATTAATACGCCCAATAAGTTGGTCTTATTCGCCACTCTTCCTCGAGATAAAACATTGAATGTATTTTTTTTATGCATTAAATAAAGAAATTTCATTAACCCGGTTCGATTGACTTCTCCCAACCGATTGCCGGAACATTTTGTTTTGCAAACAAATTTTAGTTTGAAAGATGTTGTTGCAAGTGAGGGTAATGCCACGAGGAAGAGAGTTGACCCCACAGCCTTCAAATTACCAAATCTACTCTACCGAACGCAACTACCGAAAGTCCGATTGATTAATCGCTAATTAATATTAACTATTCCTCCAAATCGAGTAATAAATCTACTCCCTCTAATTCTTAATATCCCCAGAAAATATTAAATTTATTTATCTTCTCCTTGATACATGAAATATATTATTAAAAATATTGGGTAATTTATTTCAGTGTACCTTTTCCACTCTCAGCATTGGCATTCTCAAGTGCCTTAACTTCCCTCTGCAATTCTTTGACAACAGTGGCTAACGCCTGAGGATTGACACCATTCTCACACAATCTGACACAAATACTCAATGTCGCTGGATCTAAATTGGTATTCAATAATTTTGATATCTCGTAGAGTGTCTGAAAGGTCCTCCGAGCTGCATTCACCTGGTGATTGACTGGCTCAGGCATGCTGGCACGCTTAGATTCCTTCCTGAATCAGAAAATAAAATACATATTTTTTTTTTTTCATCATTCAGTTTCGGAAAGTGTGAAATAACTGTTGTTCGGGTTAATTTAATATCGCGAGCTGGGTCATTTCTGGCTCAACGCCTGTGTCACAATTTACATTTAAGTATTGGTGATTTGCCAGAAACACATCAAGATCAACTGGGGACTGTGGGGGGAGCTCTAGTGAAAAATCAGACTTATTCCGCGGAATTGGGATCGTTGAAGATGTGAGTGGTTGATAATTTGTTAAGTGAAGTCCTGGTTTATTTAATTGACCAGGCGAATAGTTTGACGAGCTCTCGATGAGTGAGGACAAGTGGAGTTGAGGAAGAGATCCCTTGACATTGATCTTCAATTCTCTTGCGATGAGTTATTGAAGCATTGATGTCTTTCTCCAGAGATATTTTTTATTTAACTCTCAACGAGATAATTGAACAATTGTAACCCGTCTTTTTTATCTCACAGAGCAATTGTTTGTCAATTTGATTGAAGTTTGAGGCTTTTTGAGAATGAGTGGGCTCAAGAGAACATGTCGACAGACATTTTCTGTGGAAAATTCTGTTGACAAAGCGGTTGACATTTTCTTTGTGAACAATTGACTGTCGACATAGTTGGAGGTCCAGGAGAATCATTTGGTGGTTATACCATTAAATTCAATGAAACAATTATAATTCCTTGAAGAGAGTAACACTTACTCTCTGTTGGAGGACAGTTTTACGTTCCTCTGAGTCCTTTCAATGTCCAAAACACTCAAGAGGGTCAATTACATTAGAATTAGACGTAATATATGTCCTGAACAAAACCAAACGAAAATAATTCGTTGATTTCTGCAGGGCTGAATTCGCACCCGAGGAGAAGAAGAGACGTCGACCGGTTCGAGAGGACTCCTCTTACATCGATCGTGAGTGTTAAAATGATCAATAAATGGATAAATCAATTTGTTTTTGAGGTGATCTTGATCTTGAAAATCCTTCAGCACTCGTGAATTTGATGTGATTCGATGACAAAGACTGAGAATTATATGTCAACGACATCTCGCGGGGAGGATTGGCACCTCGAGCGCCAGGTGATGGCTCTGGAGTCCGTCAGGTGTCGCCCTCATTCCAGGCTGGAAGGGGGGTGGAGTCCTCAGCTGGTCACGAGGGGGACGAAGGTGTGACGGTTACTCGTCAGATTCATACCAGAAAAATTAGAAAAAAAGGATTTTGGAAATCGAGATCCCCTCAGTATTAAATCCACTGATCTTTGAGTATTTTTTATCATTAAATATGGCTCTTCACTCTGCAGGAAAGGGCAAACTTCTGGCGGTGATTGGGGACGAGGTGAGTCCGTGCATCCAAACTCCTCCAAAATTTAATGTTTTCGTATTGATTGATCACTGATTAGTATTTTATCTTCATTGCAATTAAATTAAACTCCTCCGGACTGATTGTTTCAGGACACGTGTGTGGGATTTTTGCTCGGTGGAGTCGGAGAAATTAATAAGAATCGTCAGCCTAATTTTATGGTTGTGGATAAAAGTAAATATAATTATCTTACATTTCCTGGGGGAAATGTAATTTTCAATACAAGACAAAAGGTTCCGCAATATAATTAAATAATTGATAATTACCTTTTAACTTTGAATAATATTTCCTTACAGACACCGCAGTCGGCGAAATTGAGGAAACCTTCAAGCGCTTCGTCAAACGCGACGACATCGATATCATCCTGATCAACCAAAACGTAAGTAATGCCTTGATTAACAAATTTGTTACTCAAATAGCGGCAAAAAAATTGAAACGTTTCATTTAGGTTGCCGAAATGATTCGTCATGTGATCGACAGTCACACAGCACCTGTCCCCTCGGTCCTTGAGATCCCCAGCAAAGATCATCCCTACGACGCCAGCAAGGATTCAATCCTTCGTCGGGCTAAGGTAAGCCTCAGCAAAAAAATTATTCAACTGTGGGCTAAAATGGCGACTTGACTTTAAACAAAAATGTCTCGTGAACATTAAAAAAAATAAGTCGTCCATTTTGCCCCACCTGTCCCCAATCCTGGGGCAACTAAGAAAAAAAATAATAACTGCGAATTAATTTTCTCCAGGGCATGTTCAATCCCGAAGATATTCACTGATTGCCATCTTCAAAAAGCAACAATTCTGCATTAATAATAAATAAATAATCCTCTTTATCGATTGGATTTTGTTCGTAAATGTCTTCGCCGCCTTCATATCAAAATTAATTTAATCCAACATTCCGAGCGCTGCAATAATTCAATGAACGATAAAATCTTCAGTGTTGCTAGAAAAAGAAAAATGAATTTGTTAACTAAATGGAAATAACTTTATTCATGCGACACATGTAAAAATTGTATTAGCCGAATTGTGTAAATAGTTAACTGATTGAAAAAAGAAAAGAAGTATTGCTCCAGATTATTTTAGTCAACAAGACAATGAACTTGTTAACGTCAATCCCATCTGTGCGTTATATTGTACGAAAGAAAAAGGAAATAAATAGAATAAAATAAAGCGGAGATTCTCCTCCAAACACGACTTCTCCATTTTAGTGATGTGACGTTACTCATTATCCGTCCTTAATTAAAGCCTCGAAATAATAAATAATAAATGTAGCAAATGTGTGATGAGCTTCACTGGTATTTGAGATTCACGAAGAGCGCAGTCAATCAGTATTTGGTTTGCAAAAAAAAATTGAGAACGTTATCTTTGGAACAAATTCATTGGCCCAGGGGGATTTTTTCACTCGTCTCGTTCCTCTTTCGCTGATATAAATAGCTTCTGTACGAAGTGGGTGGCTTTAACTGAAAATTAATATGATTATTCCCGTGAAGTACAGACATTTATTGCAATGCATTACTGCAGAGCAAATTGTTCCGATAATTGATTGAGAACAGGATAAATAAATGATTGAAAGTAAATTAACGGAATACCATTCAGCCGCTGGAACCAGTCCGGCTTATTTGTCCAAGCAATTCCCACAAAATAAGCGGGAATTCCCGAAAGTGTTATTATTGCTCCCATGATGACCTCCCAAGGCCTCACATAGCAAGGAACAAGAACTAAGAAGGCACAGATCATGACAAATGTAATGGGAATCCACAAAGCCACCTGAAGACGTAAAACAATCAATGAAATAAAAACTGAAAACATGAAGAATTCGATAATGACTGGGGAATCAGCTGTTCAATTACCTTTATTGGTCTATCCATTTTTGGACGTGAGTACCTGAGCCAGAGAATACCAGCAACCGATACCATTATGAAAAATGATTCCACAATGCTGCAGTACGTGATAAGTACAGAAATATCACTCGTACAAAGCATCATCAATGACAATATACACTGAAAAAGAAGAACAGTATAATCAATTATGCATGCGCAGGAATTGTGGTGTTGAATTATAATGAATTGTGGATTTAAATTACCAGAAAAACGAGAGCTGGAGTGGGTGTGAGACGTTTGACATTTATATGACTGAGCATAGCTGGAAAATGTCCATTGCGCGCCCCAACAAAGCACATTCTTGATGATGTCATTATGTGAACACTCAAACCACCAAAAGCTGATGCTGCAACGAGTACTGGCATTATCCAGGACATAATGCCAAGAGTTCTGTCTGCCAGGCTCTATTAAAAATGTAATTTCTTCAATTATTTCGTTGAACAAAATGTGACAGGCGATTACACTGTCGTTAATTAAATTAGGGAGGATATTTTACCACAGCAATGGCACTCGAGGACATCATCTCAGTTGGTGTGAGAACCGCAAGATATGCAATATTGGCAAGACCATAAATTAAAGTCACTAGTGGCAGAGAAATATAAATGGCACGAGGTAAATTTCTGGAAGAAATGATTAGCAATTAATTTAGCAGAAGATGATTAAATTGCGGAGATAATTGTTGATAAGTCGAAAGGATCATTCAATATTTAATTGAGGGTAATTGAATTGGGATCAAGTACTCACACATAGGGATCTTTCAATTCTTCAGTCATGAAATTAAGGTAATTCCATCCAGAGTACGAAAAAATACCCGAGTAAAAGGCAACAGCAATTTTCCCAGGATCAGTGGTGGTACCCTCGAATGAATTGTGGAAATGATCAGTCTTACCGAGGATGAGCCAGCCCAATCCAGCGAGGATTATGAGAACTAGGGCTGCGATTTTAGCAAACATGAAGATATTCTGCATTTTGGAAGTCTCTTTCACGTCGTAACAGTTGATAAATGTTAGTAGGCCTGAAAATTAAATTGTTTGAGTTACTTTTGAGGGCTTGAGACCATTCATTGATTCACTTGATTGAATTTTAAGGGATTTACAGATGGTTAGAGCTGCTATCAGCCTCACTCCGTCATCTGGTACACTACAGTTGATGAAAAATGGCTGCATGACATACTTAGCAAATGTCAATGCCATAATTGCATTTGTTGTGGGCCTATTTGTGATTAAAAGAAAACAACAAAATCAGTGAGAATAATTATAGACAGTCTTGACGAGATTGTTCAGTGTCTTACACGAAAATGAGATTAGCTGCCCACAAATACAAAAACGAAGGCAATGCACCAAAGGCCTCATGAATATACGCATAATCTCCGCCACTTCTGGGAATACTAGTCCCCAATTCTGCGTAACAAAGGGCCCCGATCATCGACAGCAGTCCACACAGCACCCAAATAACCAGGGACATACCAACACTTCCAACCTCCTGAATGACACCAGCCGGTGATATAAAAATTCCTGACGAAAAAAAGAGATTATTTTGAAGACAAAGATAATTTATCAGCTGTTTTCTCTCCCCAAAAACCATGAGAACAAATTGACTAGGCCAAATGAATGAGTAAAATTGTTCATTAATCATTGGAGAAATATAATGACACTTCACCTGAACCAAAAATAATTCCCAAGATGATAGCAACACCCTCCATGAGTCCCAATTGTTTCTTCATCCTGACCCTCTCATTGTGCTCCCCAGGGACATTCATGGGCTCGAGTTCCTTGGGATCGACTCCTTTCGTCATCGTGAATGCTCAGTTAAAAATGTTTAGGCCCCAAAAATTAAGAGTAAAAAAATATTTCTATCTAACTTTCTCCAAGAAATTCTACAAATTCAAGTTCTCTTCGTGCAATGTTCCCTCTGATTGTCTCGCGTCTTGTGCAGCTGGAGCAATCATTCTCTGCAACAAAAAGCCCGGAATAATTAGTCCAGTAATTAAGGCAATTCATCTTGGACCCCATTCGAGAATTTAAATAACTAGAAAAACTTGGTATCTGGATACGTCACTTATCAGCATTGAGATTGTTAACACTGGGGTTATATCAGTTTACGGTCCACGTGTGCTCATAACTCAACAACTCAGCTCAACAGAGGCAAGAGCAAAACCGGCAGAGATTTTTTTTTAATCCCTAATTTATGAGAAAAAATAACATCTTTTCCAGTCTTACCCACTAATCAACACAACAAAAACCTCTTGATTCATTAAAGACGAATGAATTAATTGTTCTGGCGTTTTTTTAGTCCCCCGGTGTGCACTCTCGTTGCTCTATAAATGTATGGGATATTTGTGGACACATGTACACATACTTACGCATGAGTTTATTTCACCTTTTCCCTCGCTTGGCGTCTCTTTCCTTTCGCCATCTTGAATTTAATGAAAACTGCAAACGGTACTGCGTCAGTTTGATCAATGATATCAGGAAATTGGCTGAGTGAATTTCCTCGATTTAACATTAATTCTCAAGGTAATTTCACGGGCTTTAAAATGAATATTAATTCATTGAAATTGCATCGTCAGTTACCGAGATATCCGGCTTCAAAGGCGATCGGTTTTACTCCACACGTCGTCTTGCCGCGCCATGGAGACTGCCCTTTACGAATATATAGTAAATGGAGATAAGTGTGTAGGTGTGTTATGTTAGTTTTGCCTTTTGGAATTGCCCCGATGCATTACAATTGATCTCCATCAATTTTGTATCGGTCGCAGCCGAAAATAATTTGAAGAATTAGGGTAATTAGTGGTGATAGGAGCAGGGTTTATGTGATATATTCCGAGTGCGAGTGCTCTAACAGACGGAGGGACTCCAGGTCGTGAGGGAGAAGGTAAATAGGAAAAACATATAGTCCATATCTTTAGCTAAAAATATAAAAAAACATAACCTGCAAATTGGGGAGAATACATTATCGTATTTTGTATTTTATCAGTTTACGATGATTGATTTGGTTGCAGTTGATATTCCTGAATTCTACGTGTGATTATGGTCTTCATTCGAGACCTGGTGATGTGAGTGGGTAAATGTGCAATTGGCGAAAGTACAACTTGGAAAAAATTGAATCTAGAATGTCATAATATATTTATAGAGACAGACACATTCTCAGTGAGAATCATGGTAAGTTTGTAGTAATTAATCAGTTGGATTGTAGTTAATTCAAGAGGGAATTTTTTTTATTCCATTGTCAATGACTCAGTTAATTGATTATTATTGTTTGAAGACGGTGGGTGAAAGTATCAGTTGTACTGAGCTTTGGCTAATGATGAGTCTCCAAATATGGGCCCATTGAGTCATAAGTAATTACCTAAGTGAAATCGATTATCAATACTATGAACTGCTATCCGCAATTTGTCAATCAGAGGTCAATTGGGACCTACTTTGAAAGCAATTCAATTATTTATTTATGAATATAAAGCCTGAAATTAATCAGCTTAAAATAAAAAACAATTAAACGAGAATAAAAAGAAAATAATACGTAAGACTAGTTCCCCTC
This sequence comes from Psyttalia lounsburyi, assembly GCA_030522865.1. Lineage (NCBI taxonomy): Eukaryota > Metazoa > Arthropoda > Insecta > Hymenoptera > Braconidae > Psyttalia > Psyttalia lounsburyi. Next base: position 20,226 of record JAPYZN010000739.1, read on the forward strand.
GACCCGAACTAATTTCTCTGACTAATAAAATAATTCCACAGGTCAACGAGCGCCAGGTCTCGTCGTCGCTCTCGGAGGTGCCCTCGCCCTCTCACACCCTCTCGGACTACGAGATCCAAGTGAAAGAGGAGACGTTCAACCTCTTTCACCGCGAGCAAACCCCCTCGCCAGTGATCTTCCAAAATAAAAAAATGAAGAAAGAAATCGAGGACTTCGACGGCGACTCGGCCCTCCTGGAGGCCCCTTCGACGCCGCAGGAGGACGAGTCCGACGAGGAGACGATAGCGACCTTCATAACAGCTGCTGGTCAGCAGCTGGCCCTCTACGCGGTCGAGGACTCAGACGAGATATTCGCAGTGGCCGTCTACGACGACTCCGGGGAGCCCCCCTCAGACTTTCAATTCCTGATGAGAGACGACGTCGAGAAGCTCATCGGCGAGGGTGCAGTGAGAACCGTGAAAAAGACCTCGCAATTCAAGAAACAAGTGTACGACATGGGAGATATGCAGCCCCCTACGTCATCATCCCCAGAAGCCCCAACGGAATCTCCATCCCCCCAAAAAGAATCAATTGAAGAGGTCATTCCTCCAAAATACCTGAAGAAGGAGCCCTCATTCTCCGAGGATGAGGCCCCAAAAAGCCCAGAAACTGACAGAAAAGAGTCCTTCAACTTCGACGCGACCCCCTCTCACTCCGAACTCTACGAGAGCTGGCCATCGGATAACGTTTTCCTAGTGGTCCAGGAGAATCCAGTGATCGAAGCCCCGAAGAAACCCCAGAGCAAACCTCCAACTCCGATAAAACAAGAGCCGGAGACCAAAGTAATCGAGAAGTCAGTGCAATATATTCTGTCAGACGATCCCCCACCAGACCCCTCAGACCTGACGCTCGCCGACATCGAGAAGATCCTCAAGCAGGGCAAGTTGACCCCCAGTTTCCCGAGCTACACCGAAGAATTCCACCCACACGACATGGAGCCAACTGTTGACGACATGGACTCCTTCGAGACTATCGAGGATCCAAATCTCCCCGAGGATCCCAGCTTTGGCGACCACAATCAGAACATTAACTACGCAAAGACAAATTCACCAGAAGTCCTCAGGATAAAACGTCCGAGGAAGCAGCAGTTGACGACGGTCAATCGAGCAGATTCCGAGATTATAATTCAGCCAGCAATTATGACTGAGATTGAGGATGATAATTCATATGGAAATGGCTGGAAGGTCCTGCCGAAGAAGAGGGGACGACGCAAGAAGAAGAAAGATACCATTGGCAAGATGAAGAAGACCCCCTACCTGAGGACGCGAAAGAAGAGTGGCAGACCGAAGAAGAAGAGGAAGTATAGGATTGAGGTGATTGATATTGATGTGGAGGACCGGGAAATTATTACTCTCGAGGATGGTAAGGAGAAGGGCTCGAGTGACAAGGAGAACGATGTCATAATGGTTGGGGACTCTGATGAGGACGATGACGAGGACAAGGAGGAGGAGGAGGTGGAGGTCGACGACAGTGATGACAGTGATTATGATGACGGGGCTGAGAGGAGGCGAGGCAGGCGGGGAAGGAGAGGGCTGGGGGAGATGTTCAAGTGCCAGAGGTGCAGGAGGGACTTCCGGGGGAAGAGGGGACTGGAGATGCACTTGAGAATGTGCGCAAAGAACCAGGCGACGATCTCCGAGAGGACCAGAAGTGGGACCAGGCGAGGCGCTCCTGTGAGGTCTGCCAAGCTGAAGTCCCTGAATGAGGAGGGGAGTGCGAGGGCGAAGAGCCGGGGGAAGAAGGAGTACAAGTGTAAGAGCTGTCACGAGAGGTTCGAGGTTGTTGTGGCGCTTGCTAGGCATGTGAGACTGATGCACTCGCTGAAGAAGAAGATCAATACGTTTAGGAAGGAGGAGGAGGAGGAAGAGGAGGAGGAGGTGGTGGAGAGGGCAGGCAGGAGGACGAGGAGCTTGAGAAGGAGGGAAGTGGAGAAGAAGGTGGAGAGGAGCAAGCCGAGGGAGAGGTTCAAGAAGGGACAGCGGGGGAGGATCTGGAGGAACGCTGGGACCAAGAGAATTAATTGCTGGAACTGCAGAAGGTGGTTTCCCAGTCTCGCCACCATGCTTGCGCACTCGTTGCAACATGCCACTAAGAAAATTGGTGAGGATTGTATTTAGTGTACGAAGCATCGAATTGAAAAGATAATGATCTTAAAAAAATTAGTCGTCTCATGACATTTTAATAATTAAACAAAATTAGTTTCAGAGAAATCAAAGATTCAGAGATGTCGAAGATGCCAAAAGGTATTCCGATCGAAATATCTTTACATCCGTCATCTGCGTAGTCACAGTAACATTTCAACGCTACAAAAGGAAAAGTCATACATCACAAAACAGTCAGCAGTGAAGACGCCGATTAAAAAACGAGGCCGACCGCAAAAGACGTGATTGAGGGACACATGAATATTATGTAAAATTATAAGTTAAGAGAATTCATTAGAGAGATATATAGATCTATCAGATAGTTTATGCGAAGTAGTGAGCACGGAGTATTTGTACCGAGAATTGATAAATCAAAAAGTGAATTAGAGAGGGGGAGGGCGGAATTTGTCTTTGTAATTGTTAGAATTTTTTTTTTTAATTATTTCTCTTCAACCTCACGCTCACGGCCACTTTTCTCAGCACAGAACAGAGTTGTATAATGAATACATGAGCTAGATGTACATTAATCCATGTAAAATTGTACCATTCAGAGAGTAAATGATTAAACAAAATTTTTTTTTAGTATGTATTAGTTGAGAAATTAATAGACGCGAGAGAGCACTGTTAAAATTTTTGTGAGACTGAGGAAATTATTTGGTAGTTCATTGAGGATTTAGTCATTCGTATTTAACTGAGGGTTATATTAACGAACTATTCAATTCATAATACTATCTTTAATTGTCTAAAGATCAGTGATTTTTTTTTAATGAATTTACGGTAGAGCTGAGTTGAACTTGACTCGTTATCTCATAATTTGATCAATTTCGAAATCCCTGGATTCGATTGGTAAAAAATTTTAACAGTGTAATGATTATCACTTGTATATTCTTTAGGCATATGTATATTTATCAATAAAAGATATAATATAGGATATTTTTGAAAAAAATCGGTTTAATATGTTTAATGAAGAGCTCCTGACTCATTGTCCAACCATTTCAATTTTTCAATCCCTTAAAAATTGAATTATCTCGGTAATGGAGGAAATTAAGGAAAAATTTTATAAAATATTTTTTGTAGAGAATTTAATTATCTACAAAAAACATTCAGACACTATTTTTCCTAGCGCCACGAGGTATCAAGAGAATTCGAAGAAGAGGAAGAAAGAATTCAATTTTGATTTTCGATCTTTTTGAAAACAGGAAATTCAAGGGCAGAGAGAGGCGTCATTTCCGGCGGGCATTTCCCGCCAAAAATGTGCGGTTGATACTGGGGTGGAATTTTGCGCATTTTTGCCTACATAAAACGTATTTTTTTGCTCCCGTTAGAGAGCGTGCGATACAACAAATTGTGTGTAGATTTGAGAACCCAAACGCGGCGTTGTTTAAATTGAATTTTTCAGCTAAG
>JAPYZN010000740.1:0-23466 GCA_030522865.1 Psyttalia lounsburyi
GGTGAAATGATTATTTTTCGAAAAACGAATTCTTATGCCCTCAATAATTAACTCACACAGAGCCTAACAATTTGGGTTTTCCAAAATAATCATTTCACCGTACAAAATAATTGGATTGAAAGTATTACTCTGATGATAAGTCATATGGCCACTTAAGTGACATTTTTACTCTGATGGTAAGTCATCTGGCCAGTTAAGTGCCAATTATTTTATAGGGTGAAATGATTATTTTTCGAAAAACGAATTCTTATGCCCTCAATGATTAACTTACACAGTGCCTAGCAATTTGGGTTTTCCAAAATAATCATTTCACCCTACAAAATAATTGGATTGAAAGTATTACTCTGATGGTAAGTCATGTGGCCACTTAACACTCGTTTGCTAACTATACGTCTCTTTTTATTTAATTAATTAAAAATCAGGAAAATTTTTCCGAACAATAATTTTGCTTTCCCTAACGTCCCCGAACGATACCCAAACGATTGCAATTGATTTAATTAATTAATGAATTTTTCATGTGCCAAGTAGACGACGGTTCTTATGTTATTATTATTCATTATCTTGATAGTGTATCTTCTGTACCCCGAAACCGCGATGGCGCCATAATCGCTATTACTGACGACTGTTGTGTTGAGTGATTGTTTAGTAGCCCCTATCAAGATGTTATTGTCCTCCAGTTATACACCTAATTACTTTTCAATCAGTGATATCATAGCTGCAGAAGAACGAATATCATGTCAATTAGAAGTGCCTTTGCCTCGTTTGGGTAAGTATCGTTAATAATTCTATATAACCATAAAAAGGGAATTCATTAACAGGCAATGGCAGTTTCTTCGTCAAATCAGCCACTTATTAACATTTTTATTTTTATTTTTGAGAATTTACCTCAAATATTTCGTAAAATATATATTTTTTTTTCATTCATTCATTAATTGTTTGTAGAGAACATTTTTTTCACTACACATACTTTTTATTTTCGCTGGTCGTTAATGTCCATATTTCTAAATTTGTCAACAATTCAGCCAATCAAATCAAACAATAAATAAATAAATATTTGAGAAATGAATATCTTCACTTTACCTGCCGCTGTCTAGACACCAAAAAGAAAAAATTAAGAACACAATAGAAACTAATAATTTAGCATTGGCTTGGAGTCAGATGCGAAGTACAACCAACAGTTTTAAATTGTTAATATTCATTATATCTCTGTCTCCGGGCCATTAAAAACGAGAAAAGGACCAGGAGATGTAATGAATATTCTACTAAAATTAGTTTGAAAAACAATGAGGATTCTTTCAAATTGATGAATGAATTATATCTTATTTTGTGAAATTACGAAGAAACCTTGAGAATGGACCCTATCCTGTTCTATAAATACTACCAATGGAAAATGTTCCTCCAAAGTTGCAAGTACTAATAAAATTAAATATTATTCTTAACTCATAGCCAGAACTATCTTTCTCAGGTTGATAAGAATCTGAACGTACCAATCCGAAGTTAATATAGTAAATGTAAAATTACCCATACCCATCGAGTGCAGGCATTAACATATGATGATACTCCACGAGACACGACTTTTTTAATATATTTATTATTTGCACGGGCACCTCAAGATTTCCCTTGGCTATGGAATTCAGTAGGTTCACTCACAATCCCTTCTTTTTTGGTTTAATTTCTGGACACCTTCAGCAGATGAATTGACAATTTAAATATAAAATCGATAGGAGTCAGTGTATGAGAAAAACGTTGTCCATCGCATTCTGTGAAAACTGCTACAAATCCATTGTTCAATAACTTTGCAGCATTCTTTCCGACTTTACAATCACTCACCTTTTAGGAAATCGATAAATATTCTTCAAAATTATTCATTGAATCATATATGACCATTATTAGAATCTTTCGAAGATTATTCTAATCTATTATAAACGAAATTGCTAATCACGAAGAATTTTTCACCTTTTAGTATTCTTTTCACATTTCGTTTGCATCCAGAAACAAAACAAAAAAAATATCATCTCTCTTTTAATACAACGGTTATAAAACTATAATTTTGTACAATTACGGACTTTGCTGAGTGATAAATTTGAAAAATCCAAGCGAATTATTTGCCCAGGTTTCTTGGATCCATCCTCTGATTCTGATGATTTAAAAACTGGCACGAAACTGGAACTTCCGTTCTGGTTGGCTCAGGCATTACATTGCAGAAGACGTCCAGTTGTCAGTGTTGAGATCCCCAAATTTTACAAGGAAGGCTACCGGTTAGACTTTTTTATTTTACTAATGACCTACAAATTCAACCTCACTCATTGGAAATTATCAGTTGAACGGTAATTTATTGTAGGGAAATATTAGAGGCTGACGCAAATGCTGTGACTCTCAGTAAGTGGAGTCAGCGTTACTATGAGTTAGGAATGCTTGTGAGACAATTCAATCATCGGGACTGCGAGAGACTCATAGAGAGTCTAGTGTTGGTATGTATTCGCGTGAATATGTCCTTGACTTGAGGTACGGTTTGTTAAATGACAATATTCCGATGAATATATTAATTTAATAGTAGTTATAAAAAAATTTGTCTCTCCAAACATGACATATTATCTTCAGCACTACCTCTTCGTAATTCGACATTCCAAGACGAATATTGCTACAAGAAAATGATCACTTGTCATTTGTGAATGATCATGCGAAATAGTAGTTTTGTGTCGGATATTTAATAATCTCAAATGGGAAATTAATTCTTGAATGAAAGAGTAATGGGAAACAAGGAATGATCCGGCCCTTCCAATTTTCAATCAACCAATTCATTTTCCGGTAATTTTGGTAACCCTTAACTAGCAATTTTTTAAAACTAGTTTGCCCTTAAACAGACCAAGTTTATAAAATTGATCCTTTCTGTTTCACTGTAAATTAGTACATTTTAGAGAATAAAATTGTATTCCAGACATTCAGATCTCGAATTAGATTAATCATGGATTGGGCTCAGAATCCAATAGCAGATCCAACTCTGGCTGGACAACTGCCAGTGCTCGAGAGAAATTTATACCTCTCCGGACGCAAATCAAGGGAACTTTTAATTGCATGGTTGAAGGAGGGTGGTGGAAACATCGAGACATCGGAAACTGTCACAAATCTACTGCGGAAACGTAAACGAGCTGAATTTGAGGTCAACGATTAACTAAAATGTGTAATAAATCACATATCCCTTTATTCAATTATACAAATATCGAATTCGTAATTAAATAACAAGTAAAAATTATTGTATATACATCTAAAGAATGAAATGGTAAACAAGAGTGAACATAATTAGATAACAAATATTTCTATAATTATACTTGCATAAAGCATTAATTCACAACCCGACGCTAATTATTAAAATTCATACATCAAGTTAAACCAAATGTCTGTCAATGCCTCCAAAACCAATATTCTAAATAACTATAGTTTTTGTCTTTTAAAAAAAAATCAATAATAATTTGCTTCGAATTCGTTCCGTGTTAAGCAAGTAGTAAATATTAATGAATTCTAAAATTAGTAAAAAAAATTAATTTTTATATCCCTGATGCAAATTTATAAAATTACTTGAGATTATTTCTTTACGAAATTATATCTCTGATTATCTGAGAGCATTCTAACTTCTTAATTAATTAATATTGCTTTCATGTCCGGCCAAAATGTAAAATTACATTCTGCTAAAGGTTTCCATTCATGAAACTCTCAATGGATCAAATAATTTATGTCGTCTGTCCATAAATCAAACTTTGGAATCTATTATACCTGATTCATCAGAATCTACCAAATTACTTAATTTGGTATAGCTAAATTAAATTGCATTGCAGCGGCTTACATCATCAAAGATAATCGAAATTTTCTTCGATTATTTTGAATTATTCCTATCTACTTTATGCATTAGTTGCATCACCAATAATACATATCTTCATATGTGAGCTTGCACTTATAACTGCATGATCGGAATGACAAATTTTACATATACATTATGAAAAATATTTTTCACTTTCAAAATTCAATATCCTTACGACATATTTATCAAAAATATACCTTTAACGATAATACCATAGAATGTAAAGTGATAAATCATTTATACACGGGGATCTTTCCGAAAAACCATAGGCTATTGGCAATTTTTCGCGCAGCACTTAGAAACGAAAAAATTATACCTCTCTTAGTACTCTCAAGATCCCACAATTTCTTATCAATTACAATTGTCAGTTATCATACATCCATTATCTCAATGATTTCCAATGTTGATCCACAACGGATAATATAATCACTAATGTAAAAATTGAGCAATAATTTTGAGCACCGAAGATAGCGAGTGTTCATAAAAATATCATTGTGCTCTGTACCTGCCTCGTCACATAAAAAGAAAAACAACAAAGATAACACTTAAATGTATGATTATCAGAAAGGTTGAGCGATTTGAGGTCATTGTATTAGGCACTCTGATCACCGACGAATGCACCTGGTGAAACTTTATTCCAAATGGTAAAAAAAAACTATTATGTCATTCCCGAAAACATAAATAACACATCACTGCACATAAAGTTTAGTATTATCCGAATAGAGTGAGAGTTCCTCTAGTCAAAATGGCGTTTCAGTTTCCATACTGGGTTCTTGTTTGAATAATCGAAAGTTTCCAACACTGTTGACATCGTCTGACGGTAAAGCTGTTAAATCTCGGAGTATCATGACTGGACTTGTAGCACCAAGCATGTGATCCTGGGGACTGAGGGGTCCAGTGTTGGCCGGTGTCAATGGACTACTGGGGCTTTCATTGCTGCTGACGTAGCTCTCTGGGGCATGGGGAATTGGGAGAGGTGTTGTTGCACCGTTTAAATCCGTACTCGCACCACCCAGAAGCATCTCCTGAAGTAGACTGTCAATGTGAGCGACGCCGAACAGTCTGACAAACTGTATTTGCTCGATCATTTGCCAGGAGATGGATTGAAGGGCTGGTAGTGTCAATAGAATTTCCCCGAAGCGTCCTCGACTGTCGTATTGACGATCGCTGATGTAGTCCTCAAGATTTATTTGGATTTGATACCGCAGATGTTTGATCCGTGCTGGTTCACTCAAGCCCTTTGCGTCTAGGAATGACCAAACGGAATGAAAAATCATTGGAGACAACATGCATTGACAGTGGAATAATTTAAGGACAATTGACTCACTTGGATCGAAGAACACAATGGCCTTGAGACAGGCAAACTCGGTATCATCAATCTGCACCTCGTTCAGGGGCTTAACCAACTCATCCATCACGCGTATTCCAACTCTGCTGATATCCAGATCCTGATTGCGTCCCTCTGTGGGCATTGATATAACTGATAACCACAGTTAAACCGTCCATATTCAAGATTACGACTGAGTCCGATACCATTGATACTATATTTCAAGCAAAATCTTTCTTATTTCCATCCGTTACTTTCGCATTAATAACACTTAATACCGGACTCAGCCAACTATCTACACCCCAATGAATTCGTGCTGTGCCCCTCGTCATGTTCTTTTCACGAGGTTAATCTGCGATATGATCAAGACCATCACCGTTATTTTTTAACATTTATGATGTATTTCTATTGATGGAGCCAACACCATTAATCACAAACCTAGGGAAGCTGTGAAAACTGATGGGATACAAAGAACACAATACACAATTCCATTACTTCCGAAAGAAAAAAACAATACATCTCGATATTTATTCCAATCAACACCAAATGATTTGACCTTAATCTTGAATTAAATCATTTCAGTTGTTGTATCATGCACCATCATTCGAGTGGAAATCGACTTAGAATACAATTGGCCGTTTGATTATACGTACCAGGACAGCTTTTTGTGATGATACAATTATTTCCAAGTAATAATACATCATTGAGATGCATACTGCGCCGAGCAACACCAAGTAGTAGATGCTCACCCGCGTGGGCTCTCAGGAGAGCAACTTGATCGTCCAATGTTAATTCACAGAATGCGGGAATGTACTTGGCCCACTCAACCAAAATCAATAATTGTTGTTTCATACTGTCGCAAACGTCGTTTATGTTTGCTATCTGCTTATTACTAAGATCAGTCTCATTGTGTGGACTACCAAGTTGTTGAACCTAAAAGTAATAAATTATTCAATTCAGATTCAATATAAGTATTTCAGTCGACAACAAGGAAAATAAATGGAAATCGAGGGGGATTATTTATACGTTCTCAACGTATTCACTGACATTTCTGACGATGGGCAAATGATATAAATATTCAGAGCGCTCGGTCTACCGAATTAAACTGACCTCTAAGGCCGCCACTACTTGTCTGCTCAGCATTTCGGCCTGCAATAAAGATACTACGGACAGGCCACCACCATTACTTGTTTGCTCCTCATAACTGGGTCTTCTACAACTGATCCTATCTCGTTCATTTTGCACCGCTTCCTTCTTCATACCCGCTTTGAAACACTTCCTCAGTCTGCAGTATCTACATTGGTTGCGCTTGTCCTTATCAACCACACAATTTCGGCTAAATCTGTTGAAAAATTAAATTCTTTTAAAAAAGAGTGAAATTTTTTATCCTATGCTCACTGCTATTGCTTAGGACTATAGCCATCCTAACTTAGATATTCTTAAAATAAATATTTAAATATATGTAAATATATACATATGCGTGTATACTACAAATACGATTTTTCCACTATTAGTCGGATAATTATATAAGAACTATTCGCTGCTAAGGGACTATTGATTTCATCCACGAACTTGAAAGATCGTCGAAAAAAATAATGAAGAACTCTAATATTATATTAATGTTGATAAATGAAATGGAATATTAAATTTTCATACATTGGGCATAAAGTTGCCTTGATAGTCATTGTCTTCTTGATTGGAATGAGTCATCTAGATATTCAAATTATGTCCATAAAACTTAAATTATTACTTCGATCATTTCTCGTATGTCATGATTTATAAAAACTAAAAGTCATTTGAGTGAATGTTAAATCTTTGCATATTGCTACATCAACCATTTCCGTTGAAATAATTATACTAAGGAAAAGTAAAGATTGACAGATTCAAATAGAACTACCATAATTCTGGAAAAGGACATAAAATTACCAGTCACATCTCTTCGTACTATATGACGAAACGACAAGAAATATCTCAAGTTAAAAATAACAATTCTCATATTCAGGCAACATTCTTATCATAAACTGACAGATGTTTAAAAAAAATTTTGGGCAAAAAAACATTCTAAAATCGAGCGCAAATACATAATCCCTGATTTTTTTATTACTGATAATTAAAACTGGTCATGAAATTCGGGTTAACTATCGTATAATATCGATTGCAAGAAACTCTTCATATGGCAATAAAAATGGAAATCATCCGTATGTAAGATGGATCAGTGGATCGGATCCGCCACGTGTATCGTCGATAATTTCTTTTTTTTTAATCTTTAATTAACAACCCAGTGTTCGATTCATTCGCTATTGACATTGAGTGAGGTCGCCAATGCCTTTTTTTTTAGATATCATATAATTGATGTATTGTAATCACCTGCACGTGTAGAGATGATTTTTCCTGACTGAACGTCGGAAAAATCCTTTGCAACCATCGCACGATGCAGCACCATAATGTTTACCCGTTGCTCTATCGCCGCAAATGGCACAGTGTTGGGATAAAACACCACCAACACCAGATCCTGGAATACCGAGGATCGAACCTCCGGTACCTCCAGTACCCATACTCAAATCGGCATCTGAAAATACAGAAAGAAGAAAATCATAAACCATTGAACCGTTGAATAGTAAAATGTGCGAGGACAAAATTGGAAACTTATCATCATTATCAGCTATTCAACAATCGTCATTAGGAATACTCGATTTATTCGGCATTACACATAGAAATTCATGGACAAAAGTGAACAAAATTATGATATTATTCTTTTAAAATTATGATTGCACTGAATGCTCGGTGAAATTGAAATTGGCATCGCTACCTTCAAGATTCCAGAATATATTTAGGTTTTCCACGTTACCTAGTAATTATCCGAGAAAAATGGAATTGAAATTTACAATTATCATTGATTTTTCGACGAAATTCTGAATTTTTGAACATAAAGGTCTTTAAAATTTCGATGGAGCTTAAATGTCATAAGAATTTCCGAAAAATATACCGAAAATTTCAGATAAAAGTTGTTAACAGTCTAACCCGACATATAATATGAACACTATCCAGATAAATTACTAAAATATTTCAGTAAATGTACTACCTAAACAATAACAACAACAACATCAACATCAATATTTTCCTGAATATGCGAAATTTTTAGACGATTACCAGCAAAAAAAATCGACTATATGTTTTTTATAAAATCCTATCTTATTTTGATGGAAAAAATTCTTCTAGATAAGTTTTGAAATTAACCATTACGATTTTAAATCCTACGTTATGTGGTTTTCCTTATTTGAAATATATGCGGCTATACAAAAAATGTCGTGCATAAAAAGGCCCCCTCCTAGTATAGTAGCTTTTTTTCTCAGAAAAATGCTTACGTGTATCGATAATTGTCCGTAACTATCTCTCACAGACATAAATACCAATATTTTCGAAGATATTCCTTCTCACTGAATTCCATCTTTTTTAAGATACATACTCCCATTGCTTGATAACGATATCTTGAAGAGTCAGACACACTACCCACAACCAATAGGTCTGAATAAGAGTTAATCGACAAAAAGTGAATATTAGTGTCCCCTTTACTGACTGTAACAAAATGCGGTTGGATTTTTACAGTCAGTTCTCAATTCTCTGCGCTTGTACTAGAAATGCAAAGTGAACCAGACAATGCGTACCGAAGAAAAAATGTAACTCATACGTTTCTCTGGTCGATCAATCCGATTTGTTAAATACGACAATTATTTATGCATTGAATCAAATGACACTCGATAATGTGGCGCATAAGAATGATTCAGTATTTGCGGAAAAGTTTAGAGATGAGATATTTGAAGCGTCTGTATGGAAGGAGAGCACGGGTTCTCTGGCCCCGTCAGTGTCGCGCACAGACGTGTGCCAATTAAACTTATCGAGTGCTATTATTTGCTGAATTTACGCTAGAGTTTGCTAATGTAAACTCAACTGAATTATCAGCAGATCGTCTTCCCCATTTTTTTTACCACTACAATGTACCCTATTTTTCACATATCACACGTCATGTGGAATGAGGGTAGATGAGATTGGCAAAACTCTCATAATCTAGTTCTTAATCGTCCTTACATAATGGTTGTGCTACGGAATTCAATTTTGTAATTGAAACTTTATTATACTATCGGTATAAATCTCCGCTTACGGCACGATGTATCCACATATTTTTGCTCTAAAAACAACATCAAGTTATTGTAAGAATTGTCACAAGAATTTCTACATTCCCATATCTCATTATCAACAACGATTTCTTCATTCCCTTCTCTCCTATCCTCATCGAAAAAAAATTCATAAATTGTATTTTTGTTCTTTTATCGCTTTCTAAAATTATCTCCATCCGTATTCAGTCTCTTGATCCGCTGTAATCCAAACTGGTGACTGTTTGCATCTCTTTCGTTGGCAATTAATTATTGCAACAGCGAGACCTGAGTAGTTGTGTTTAATATACTTTCGCAAGCTCTCGCACTCCTTCACTTCGCAATCCGTTGCGGAGCAAAAGTGTGAATGCGCCCGAGTGGTGGTGAAAAAAATGAGCCAAATGGGTCTTAGGGCAAGAGTTTAATCGTCTATACATTTTTTTACGCACATGAGATTAAAAAAAAGGTGTCATATATTCTTGGTATCATAGATGATGCCATAAACCCAGCCACAAGTTCTTTGAATGCATAATCAGGACTCTAAGTTGACGGGTAAACGTGGTGGCCACTCGACACTCATAAACATTGTTTTTCCATCTGAAGGAAAAAGAAGAATTCACTCTTCAAAAATTAACAGGGCATTTTATTGACAATTCAAGCATTTCTTGGAAAATTCCAAAAACATATCTAAATGGCGAATCTTCCCGAGAATTTAGTCCCGAAACGAAAATATTCATTACTATTTCAACAATTTAATCAACGACTGTTAGTTAATGGATAAAATGTATGTGAAATACGAATGTAATATGGACATATGTATATTATCTTTAGAGGATATGTAGAAGATATAAAATCATATTTTAGTGTTTTAGAGGATAACAAATTTTTAATTTTAGATCCCACTGAAAATTGAGTGGAATGCTAGAATTTTAGGCAGACCAAATATGGTATTCCTCGATTCATGTGATTTTCCAATGAAATATGAATATTTCGGCTCTAATAATACGGCATTTTTACCAAAATCGGAAAACGCATTTTTTTCCTAAATGGCATATGGCGTTGGCAAAATTTGAGAATACGTTCACCGTTTCCACAAAATTAAATTCTATATGATGAAACCTGCAAATTTTTCTAAAATTTAAATGTAACTATATTTTCTGAAAAATATTCTAGAAATTCTGCACAAACTAAAAAATCAATTCAATTCAATTCAATTTATTGCCCTTTCATGTTACAAATGTTTTTCTTTGTTTTACATCATCACAAGCCCTTTTCGTCTCCTCCTACCCCATTCAATTTAATTTAATTTAATAAATGCACTTCAATATTTCAACGACTTGGATAAAATAACATAATGTTAAAGATTTATGGCTGCTGTGGTAGCATAATTGAAAAATCAATTCGGGAATAAGCAATTTTGATTCCGAAACAAATACACTCGATATTTGAGAATACACACCCGATTCAGCTTGATTGTTATTTTCGACTCGTTCAGATAGGTTCATAAGGAGAATTTGGCTAATCAATCGTATTTTATCAAGCTTATCAAAGATCCCATTCGAAATATCGCAGAAGCTGTCAATCATCACCACCTGCGGATTATCTAGCTGTAAGAATCTCGGCGCGTGAAGTATCAATATCACATACAGGAAGTAGCAGCAATGTTCAATTCGGTATGCTGAACCTTGAGTGTTCGGCAAGGACATGCATGGAGAAATAAAAAATAAATGTCAATGTATTTCTACTTGAATGTCTACGGCGAATGTAGACCGTCGGGCACATCGCAGTGACGAATCGCATTTGGACTTTATACTAGCGTTGATTGTTACGACAACGTTACATACTGTCTCAGACCCCTTACTCACCGTATCGTGGGTTTATTGGAGAATTCTTCGATTCATAACCTACCGCAATGCTGTGAATCCAAAGTCTAATATGCATATCGGTACTTTCTGTAACTGTCAATAGGTAGTCTCGTTAACAATGTAGTTCAACGATGAATGGATAATTCCATTTGCGGGTGGATGAATTCGTGAAAACGTTCGTATTATTGCCGAGCTCGCCCAATTCTTGATAAAGTAGAAATTTTTTGATCTCTTGAGAGGCTGATGCAAGAGGAAGACGATAGCAAAAATCAAGTAATGTAAACATACTTAAGCAATTGAAATTTCACTCGAATAATATACTGAGAGATACGATTGCGAAATGAATGAGAATGAAGCAAAATGCTTGCCCTTGAGAAGAACGAGATAAATTGACAGATGACCAACAAGTTAGTCCCACTTTATGCCTAATATTTGGACATGAGCACTTGAAGAAAGACCGCCTCATCCCACCGATGCATGCATCAAGTTCGGCCCGCCTGGCCGCAAGTGCCATCACATACAAAAATTAACAACAAAAATAAACAGAGGGAAGTTTGTGTATCACGAAGTTGTCTACCTCAGGTATCAATCAGAGATTTGTGCAATCTCATTGCATGACGTTTGATATGAATTATATAATATTCGTGAAGTACGTACTTTCATGGTATTATGTCACGTTTTTTTATTGGGGACGTTCCAGGACTAGGCTAATTCCTAATAATACCAATTGTTTCTTACCCGGGGATGGAGTATAATTGAGTACTGAGTTACGTCATACCATTGGCAGCAGTGGTATGTATTTTCTGCGTGTCATCGCACGTCAACAATGTATAAAGAGGGGATCCAGGGGCTCCGTAAAAATTTTGTCATGTCTCCCCTGCAAGAGATTTATTCGCATATATTTTCCTCCCGTTGTACAATGAGTTAGTGAAGGATATCGTGTTCTCAAACCAGCTTATTTCGCAATTTTTTTGTTTTTCAACCATTTGAGGCATGATTATAAATCATTTCGATTTAAAATTCATGTCACGATTGTCATAGGAATTTTGATATTTCCTCTGGCGATGTATTTACTTCGAAACACAAAGTAACTAACTTAAAAATTATATCTGAATTTTTCGGTACACTTTTAGGAAATTTTTATCACACTCAAGTTCCACTCTTCCCTAAAAATTTAAAGAATACCAAAAATTTCTGATAAATATATCATTGAATTTTGAGGATTGAAAAAATTGAAATCATTATGATTGAGGATGAACGCTTCGTAATGAATAAATGACATCCTCCATTTTGCTCACAAATATCGAAGTATTGCAGTTTTCAAATACGGCAAAATCAACTATTTTTAGTGCAATAAAGATGATAACGTTCATCTTCTGTAATGTATTAAAAAAATCAAGTGTATTAAAAAAAAGGACGTTCAATGGAATCTCAAATCAAACCGAAAATACAAATAACGTCGAGAGTCTCTAGTCGACAAAAAATTCATATATATAGCTAACAATCTATTTGAGGATATTTTTCTGCTCCTGATCGCGAATAATTTGATGTTAGGAAGTAATTATCGGTGAAAATTCCACTCGATTTACCACTTGAAAATATTATCCAAGTCTGGAGGCAGAGGTAGTTCCATAAATTGTATGTTATGTATGTTATTGAAGCAATGAAAATCCACTAAGCAATATTCTTTAAATATTCTTTATTCGATGATATTCCAATAATATTGATGTTATTTTCAATGATGAAGCATCTCGCATATTACCTATAGCTCCAAACTGTCTCACATGGAGCGGGAGACCACAGTCTACAACAATAACTCTTTGTAAATAATGCATCTGATCGATTAGAAGATATTGCTTATAAAATATAGCCCGATGACCATTCTTCACTGATGTATATTTTTTTCATTCCGTTTACCGTATATTTTCATCGGTACTAAATAACTACTAATAACTATATACTCAATATTTACTCTGTCCTCAATCCATCATGTATATCTGTCGTTAATTATAACTCGTCCATTGATTGGTTAAAATCGACCATAAAATTTCAGAATATGGATGAAATAACACCCTTTCCAATACAATGAATGTAATACTTTTCGTGGAAGTCGAGGCTTATATAATACCCGAAATACAGAGAAACGTAATCAAGTTTCGAGCGTAAAATTGATGAGCTAGTAATTAAGGTTTTTTTTGTCCTTGTGACTTTTTTGCCTTTTCCACGAGTGTCAAAGGATATTTTTCGTATTCTAGAAAGGTCAGACAGCTCCAACTCACAAACTATCGAAATATCGCAATCTGTGACACCTATTCCTTATCGGCTGAAACTCACGCCATTGCGCCAATCACTGCCATGGCGTCCAGTTTCAGTAACCTCTCAAAATCTTAACACGGCACACGTTCGATTTCATTACAATATAGCGGACGATAGTCCACGTTCAGGCTCGTCATCACAATGTGCGAATATGATGTATAAAAAAATTAAGGTTCGCAAATGTTTAAAATTCAAGGTCGCGCGTAAAAAGCGTTTCGATTGTCGAAAATTCACTTTGCGCACGCTCTCTGAACTATGGTTGAGAAAAAGTGCTTTACAGAGGCTAAATGGTTAAGAAAAACAAACATCTCAGATAAATACTGCGAAAAGGAGTGGATAACTATTATTTACTTTACGTTTTTCCACGAAACGTAAAGATTCCGTTATAAAATCCAATCTTATTAAATAAACTGCACAGTGAAATCCTCAATTTTTCAGTGAAATCCACTCCATTTAGTGTTCACGGATCATCTTATCAATATCAACTGTATGAAAGATTATGCGCATGTAAATGTGCTTGTAGACATAATAATGCCCCGGTTAGAGTCAAGGCTCGACGGGATGCTCATTATTCCTCATTCTCTTTAACTTTAACATTTTCTTCACTATCGATGAGTGACAGTTGAGGTATTACGAAATTACATTAGTCAAAGGATCTCACTGCTGAGATTTCAAGACCATGACAGTGTTTTCACATTGTCAATCAATGAGTTTATATTTGTATAGATCTCGTCGCTCCTCTGCGGTTTTTTCTTTTGGGCAGAGACGAAAGTATTTAACCAACTGAAGAACAAAAATAGACCCTCACGCCTGGGATGAAAGTGAATGTGATTTTTTTCTGTTTTTAGGTTTCTCCGCCATGAGGTAATATCAAATTTCATGCATTTTTTTTCTTATTAAAATTATCTGGAATTATTAAGTCAAGGAGTGATTATGAGAGAGAAAGTTATGATGAGAATGTGTCATTCTCGTGGTAATGATCGTTATGTGAACAGTCAATAGCCGGAATGCATCGATGGGTGCTCAATACATTTTTATTTGTGCCGTATTTTTGTGTGGATGCTTGGAATTAGTCATTGGGATTATAGACCTCCGGGCTGTGGCAGTTTTGTAATACACCATTTCCCGTCAAACGGCGTTATTACCTTTCTACGAGTCGTAATAGTTGTCGATTTCAATATAATTTGTGGATGCATAACTTGTGCACGGAAAAAAATTGAAGAAAAATTACCTAATGGAGCAAGTTATTGTGGAGCGAATGATCTTCTAATTACGTCATTGAACTTGAATAATATATAGCCCGCAATTTTCTCGTGAACAATCCAAATCCATTGGCTAAATTTCTCTAGGTCCTCTCGAAGATATCACCACTGGGTGTTGCACAAATTGTCAGTAAATAGAACAAGTCTGGGATCAGAACTATAACGCTTTTTTGGATCCATGCGAGATCGAAATTCTAACATGCAAACGTGCTCATGAGTACCGAATTCGATACTGATTCCCTCGGGATTTGATTGATTCGAATAGGATCAAAATTCCCTTTTCCACGTTAGAACCAGGTAGGATGTTCAAAATCTTACCAAAAACCGATCAAAAAGTTTATCTAAGTTCTGACACGAAAATTGTGACTCGCCTTCGGGTCGTACTGCAGAACTCCTGCCAGCCGAAATAGTATATTTCGATACAAGTGCGACGGGGTGGTAACGAGTTTGAAGTTGGCGGCTTGAGGCGAAGCCGACGGCTGCCAATCAGACGAGTTGAAACACCCCGTCGCACGTGTATCCGAAACATATTTTTTGTTAGTGATGTTACGTTCAGGGAGTGGCGAACTATCCATTTTTCGTTTACTAGTAAACGAAAAGTCTTATTTCGTAACAAGTGAAAAAAAAATACTTTTTTCACGATTTACGAACATAATTTTTCATCTCAATGTGGCGAAAAAGTACTCCGCTTCGCGTCGAGTGACTGAAAAGTTACTTTTCCGACACAGCGTGACGAAAAAGGATTTGTTTATCCATGCGATTATAATCCCCGACTTCAGCTCGAATTATAAAATCATATTCAGTGAAGAGTATTTTGTCGTCCGCTAAGGCACTCTACTATTTTATTAAACTGCGTTCGTGATTCTTTATCGTACAGTTAAATTTGCAAAAAATTTCTGAATAATTTTTCTTCAACCTCTCTCTATCCGTATGGAAATATACCTATCGACTCGAGAATATGAATTAATGATTTGCACAGAAGCAAATGGAAATACGCGTCAGAAGATGAAGACATGACGTTTGAATGCAGGTGTAATAATACTTTGATTTTTTTGTGGTCCTAGTCTATGAAAAGATGTTTCGCAGAAACAACCCACGCTTGAATAAAGAATATGATATATTCAAGGCATCTTAGCGCTGTAATAAATTTGCACCTGAGCTACAACCTGTTTTGCGTCAGCGACGAAGACGTATGGAGTGAAACGAGAAATAAGAGGTGGCGGTCAAG
Organism: Psyttalia lounsburyi; assembly: GCA_030522865.1. Lineage (NCBI taxonomy): Eukaryota > Metazoa > Arthropoda > Insecta > Hymenoptera > Braconidae > Psyttalia > Psyttalia lounsburyi. The sequence goes on from JAPYZN010000740.1 coordinate 16,006, forward strand.
TGTCAAGACTCTCTGGATGTTTTTCCATGCATCTAATTATCGGTATAACGTCTACCGATATATTCACGATGGAAAAAAAAGCCGATAAAAAATATTCAGAGAAAAAAAGAAATATTGAAAAAATCGGATAAACATCGTATTTTTCATCATGTCTATAATGAGGAGCCTCATTCTTGTAATTAATGTCATGAATTGAACGTGTCGGGACATTCTTCCGACAATAGTATACCAGTGATTAATTATACCTTCGGTAAGAGGGCTATTCATGTAGTTGTTAATTATTTGGACATACATTTTGCAATGCGAATTTTCATTTTAAATAACAGGGTCGGCTTCGTCTTAGTTATTATGGTATAAATATCAGAAGAAGATGATTCGGTGTAAGTTCTCTTCACAGTTTACTTATTCTTCGTCTCGCTAATTCTCTCGTTTTTATGACAAAAGTTAATGGGTCTGTGAAGACAACTTGATGAAAACAAGAAAACAATCTCTGGGAAAAGTCAATGACCTTCGATAATAGGGAAAAAATGGCCCGAATAAATTCATGTTTTTTTTTCTATTGGCAATTACACATCCAACTACATTTACTATTGAATATTCATTTCTCCATGAAAACTTCTACTGAGATAAGGAATTTTCACTTCAATTTTTCTACACAATTGCGAATTTGAATCCGAAATTTCATAATTTGTTCCGCCCTAGGCTAATTTCAACCGCCATAAAGTAAATCTCAGCTTTCCCTACCAATACCAGTGCCGCCAAACTGAATGATTGTGCATATGTCACTTTTGGATCAAATTAACACGGCCTGGTCACTCTTCCCTATATCACTCTTATTCCTGTTACTAAATTCCCTCTGTATAATAAACACGCGACAGTAATTACCATTTATAGATGATTGCAGTGATAAAAAATGGTTTCATGTGGTTGACAGGGCATACCCTCTATGACATAATTTCCTATTAGTAACACGATCGCTTTATGGCTCATGTTATCAATTTCCTCTCATCAATTCAATATTCTAATGGCCGTATAAAAACGATATAAAGATATTAAATGCATGAAAATGACATTTAGCCAAATCTTTCCGGAACTCGAGAATACCAAGCAATGAACCTGTTTTCAACCGCTTTTATAACAACAATAAAGTAAGCATCTACTCCCTCCTCCTACACTGACAGAAAAACGTACGTTTGGTTGAAAAATTCATTCTTGGTGCAAGAATATTTGTTACTATCACATAATTCTTGACCCAATCTTTTTCTCTTGTCCCTTAAGTATGAACGTTGTCCACGGGAAGAAAAACCTTATGACTTTCCTCCTCTGGACAATGCAAAATACTTAAGGAACAAAAGAAAACGATTGGCTCAAGAATGATGTGATAGTAAAAAATATTCTTGATCCACGAATTAATTTTTCAGCCAAAAGTACGCTTTTCTCTCAGTGTATCACTCCAATTTAATTTATCTGAGAACTAACCACTACTTTCTAAACTAACTACTAGTTAGCAGTGTTAAGTTACAGTTTGATCAAATGCATTCGGAAGGTTACTACCAGTGAAATTGTTAGACATAAAAGTAAAATAACTAAACACGTGGAATGGCCGTTATATGTCGACGGTAATTTCTGTCGCACTGCGTATTAATTTTATATTTCACGATAACTAGAGGGAGTCGAAAATTGAACGAGGCGCCAATGTCTATTGCGCAATCAAACAGACAAAGAACAATTGTTTCCTATAAAATGTCAGATGAGCCTACCTGCCAATCCTAGGTCCTTCATTGCAATAATTTCTCCCTCAATTTTTTTCTCCGTTGTGCAATTCGGATAAAATGAGTTCTCATAAGTCCACTCTTAATCATAAAGTACACTCATCTGTATTCTTTCCCATTCCACAAAAATAATCATGTGTACAATTGGAAGATAACCCACTGGGAGCGGGATACTGTTGGCACAAGTGAAACAATTAATAAATTGGAATCGCTGGTTAACAAGTTCCACCGGTTGTTCGTAGCTATCATCACACTGCTATGTGTTTTGTATCGACGCAACTCGCCTGATTCCCTCGGCTGCAAACATTTTCCCACCCTCTCAACAATCAGCGATAGTTCACAGGTAGGACTGTATCACTCTATAACAGTTAACGTTAAGTAGCTATGCAAAATAATAAAAATAATTGACACACAGGATCTGATCCATCCACGTATGTACAACGCACGTCTTTATCCCATCTCCCGTGATTGCGAAGAACTTTTTATCATCATCCATCGTCGATTATCAATGGAATGAGTGAAAAATCATTGATTTGGTAAAAATCAACGGGAACAAATTCAAGTTGTCAGTCTTAATGGGCCATGACGTTGCAAAAAACAAAACTGGAAAACGAAGGAATGAAGAAGTGGCGGGAGTATCGGTATCTCTCAATTGTTATCCTTGTTTTTTTCCTCACCACGATTGCCTCCCTCTCACACTCTTCAAGATTCCTTCTCTCTCTATATCTCTCTTCTCTCTATCACAATTCAACAGACAACTCAACGGTTCACTGCCGACTGGGGAAACAGCTGTAAACGCACGCACGTTTTGCGCTACTAGCGTGGTTAAAATGTGGTAGGGATATAGAAATAGTAAGTGGTGAATATTATGCTTATGTGTCTCTGGGTATGACTCTTGATGATTTCAGTTTTGGAATCTGTTACTTTTTCAATTTTTCATGGGAAATCCAACGGAATTGGGAGAAAAAATTTCGCCGCTGAATTATTGGTAGATATACATGAACTATGGATACTACTATTACAAAATTGTTCATTGAGGATGTTGATCCAGGTGTAAGTATTGAAGCAAAAAATTTTGCTAAAAATTTTGGGTTTCGAACATCAACCCGATCTTTATTTAAAAATGACATATGTAAAATGCATGCACTTAATTGAGATGAAATTATCTAAATGTGTCATCTTTGTGCGTGGATGCTCCGGATATTTGCTCTGTCACAGCGAAAATATGACAAAAACTTTGACAATTGATTGAAGTAAATTTTGTCTTCGATTTTAGTGGAAAAGTCTTAAAAACTCAGACCAGAAATAAATAAATTGATTGTTTTAAACAAGACAAATTTCCTCCTGCAACAATGTTCGACAAGAGAAGATTTCATTTTTTTTTCTTTCAAGATGTTCATATTATAAATATTCCCGAGGCACGTACAGAAATTTTAGTAACATTCTTAATGCAGTTCCGATGAAAATGGACTAGAATTCCCTACCGAAAGTGGTATTCAATTTTTTTCCGACGAGTAATGCCGAATGATTGAAATATCCATTTATAAACACTAAAGCATGAGAAAATCATCACTCCCAGGCCAAATTTCTGACTTCCTCTACTCTCGTGCCCCAGACCGCGCATAAAAATTTGAAATTCATTAGATATTTAAACTCGCCGCAACAATTGTATAATTATATTCCATTAATCTTCTTTAAAAAATGCACGAATTTCCATAGCATTTACGGGCGGAAGTGTTTCGGGGGCTCTTGTGTTAGAAGAGGTCGATGCTTCCTAAATTCAGTCTTGACTTTCTAACGAGACTATTTCAATAACGAAGAAAAACTAAATGAAGGCCGTTGGAAATAATAGACGGCCAGACTGGAGGGTAGACTGATGACCAATCATAACAATTAATTAATCTCATAATGAACACTTGATAAACACCCAATATTTATTATTCGAAAAAAGTAAGGACCCTGATGATGTTAGATTAATAATCTAGGATACTCCCGAGTCACGGTCATTTGGGTAGCCACCTTGGGATTTTCATTTCTCTTTTTACACTACAGTCCTAAAAACTTCTTTCAGGAGCGTCACGATGACATTAGTGCGCTCGTGTTTTTTTGTGCGTATCATAAAGGACGAATGATATTCCGATACTTCCGTGTAATGATATTAATCGATTCTTAACTACAGGGTGGCAAGCAATGAGGAAAACAATTATTTATCAAATAATTGTGAATATCATTATTTGTGGAAGAAAATAGATCTAGTGTACAACACAAGAGGGATATCTAATCACTAGTTCTGCCGCCGCCTTGAGAGCTAATTAATTCAACGTAAAACCATGATGTATCATTTTTTTTCCTGCTAAGTTCAATAGTAATGATGCCAATTAGCCATAATTTGAATCTCAGAAATGGATTTTTTCTCGCTGCACTAATGATAATAATTCTTTTTAATGAATTCTGCATTTGGAAAAGTCAATATTACGTGTAATCGTAATGAACCGTGGAATACGGCATGGTATGCGGGACAAAGCAAAGTGTTAAGTTAAATGAGTCAAGTTCTATGGTAAACAAAATACAGTTGCAAATGTGGAAATCTTGTCAAGCTATTCATGCTCATGGCTGACGGACAATAAGATTTGTCGGTGAAAAATGAATCATTTCACCACAGTCCTGATAGAGAAAAAGTTGAAGAGAAATGTTTCTAATAAATAAAGCAATAACTTCACTATATGTCAGAGAAAAAATGCTCGATGAATGGCAAATTTTTCTCCACGTGCTCCGAAAATTTCCCAAGCAGGGAATAGCGTCTCCTAAAATTATCATTCCGAATACATTTCTGGACATTGATACGCATGTGAAGCCTTTGAACGTATCCATAGCGTTAACAGTGTGTGGGATGCTATAATTATTACGTCCAAGATAATTTCTTTATCTATCGAAATTCTTATTCTTATTATTCTTATTTTGATTTATTCCGGAAATTTCGGTCACGGCTTCATTTGAATTTTCAATATTGTGAACTTGAAGTCAATTAAAGATAAAATCGTGCATGGAATACCTCGTGCCTTTGCAAAATTTTTAAAAATCAGGTGCTTCATAACAATCGCCCCTTGATATTTTAATAAAATCTATCATTTACTAATTCGACGTGAAGTATTAACATCAGATACAACTACATCTTTAACGAATTAAACATTCAGAACCGTCAATTATTCCAATTGCCGATATAGACAGAGAAATTAAGAATTACTCGAATATTGAAGAAATTCATAAACTCTACAATCAATAAATATCCATAAATATCCTGAAAATGTTGTCATTGCCAAGGAATGCTAGATTTTTTTCCAAAAACCTCAGGACCACTTCTCTAATTGTTTCATATTTATGCTTGTCGCCTTCTGATACTCCCGAAAAATTGAGTTCTATGAAAATTAAATATTATAGCACGTCTCGAGACGTTTTTTCCTGTTAGTAGTAGACACTGACTTGTCTTTTGAGGTTTCCATTTCTTTTACAACATAAAAATTAAAACTATGCATACTTCGTATAAATTATAATGAGAATACTGGTAATTCAATGGAGTGCAACTAGTGTTCTACATCTGTAATGAATTTATTGGAAAATATTGAGCAATAAAATACTTAATCTGAACCAGTGAACATGATAATTCTGATCACCGTCTTAACAAGTCCTATATTTCTATTAAATTTATCAAAGCTACAGCGAACTGAACAGCCGTTGTGGCCGATTATTACTGTGAAAAAAATACATGTCATTGCGGATGATTCGGACGTATTAGTGTATAGAGGATATGAACCTTGAGGAAACTGCCATGAGACGATAAAAATTTGAAGACGCAATATATTTTAGTGAACAAAACACGGAAGACCGGTTTCGAAAGATGATTCCCTTGCAGAGGTATCTCGTATGTTTTCTATTATACAATTTAACAACTCAGCCATACAAATTGTTTAATGTCACGTGGTTCAGTTGAATTGTTCGGTGCAAGTGTCATGAGCGGTTGAAATATTGGCAAATTAAGTATCGCCGCCATTTTCTTAATTTCACAATTCGTGGAAGACGAACAATCAATCAGACTGCAAGTGCGTAATATTTACCCCGCGTGTAAGGTCGAACCTTAACGTATTACATAACAGGAATGCATGTCTCTTTGGTGTTTGTTGAGATGAGAGAAACTGGCAAAGTGGTTCGCGCTTGTGTGTAACGCTGAGTGTGCCTATTTGAGTGAATTGTCAAGTACCTACAATGTTCTCTTATATTGTCGGTTGACATAAGTTGAAGGTTATGAAGAGATTTGCAGTTGACTTGGTTGAGATTTTTAACATTTGCATTTTTCTCTCGGTCTTTATATTTTTAAATAATATTTGAAATTGATTTTACCTTTGTTATCTCACGTGTCGGAGGCTTTGGTTAATTCATGAGAAAATTTGCACGAATTTCATATTTTCAGATTTGCGTTTTTAAGAGAAGTTTAGTTATAAATTCGGGAAACGTCAAATTTTGATTATGGCAAACTTACCTAGTATTGTAAATAGTTGATCGTCAAACCGCATTTTTGTTTCTGCGATGCACCCACTTGTGTAACTAGTTAACGATGAATAATAATGTGAGGGTTAAACAGGTAATTTGGAATTTTCACTCGCGCCAGGCTCAAATCATTCTTTCAAAACGTTGGTAAAATATCAGTGGAGATTGAGGGAGATGAAAAAAAAATGTAATTGAATGCTGATCGGTAACTGGAAAGAACCAATACATCGACCTGCGTGGCGAGCTAACACAGTGGATACTAAACCAAGCGACTTGAGGAGTTTCAGTTTTGAAAGAAAGAAAAGTATCCCATTGGTGGGGACACGCAGAGAGCACACTAAGCCGATAATCTAATCTCTGGTGGTCGACTCATAACTGCGTTAACGTGACACTAAGATGAGAAGGAATAGTTTTTGTTACATCTTCGGAGAGGGATAATCCCGAGGAGCGGAAAAATCATTGATAATGTTGTGTACTGCTGAGACATCAGTCAGAAACAAAATGTAAACGAAACTGAATCATCGATTGTTTGAAATTTTTCATGCTGTTGTGTTTACAGCACTCTGGTTTTAGGTAGTTTTTTAGGCAGTTTATTCATCTTTATATCTCGGCTTATCTTATCTGGTCACTCTCTCTATTCATGTAGATAGGATTTTCTGAAATGTATTATTCGTTTATTTGTTAGAATGGACCAATAAACAGAAGCTATCTACGAAGTTCGATTCGAACGCTCTCTTGGGTATTTGAAAGAAGAAGTGACACAGCAGTTGTGGAATTTTTGGAAGATTTTAAATACAATGAAGATGGATAAATCATTTCTGAAATAAGATAAGAAAAAAACATTATTTGACGACATGAATTCTATTGTTGTTGATCTAACTCCGGATGACAAATTGTAGAAACTTGCTTGGCAGATCAAATTATAAGACTTTTTCATCACGCTGTGTCGAAAAAGTACTTTTCAGTCACTCGACGCGAAGCGGAGAGTGTCTGAAAAGTTACTTTTCCGACACAGCGTGATGAAATAGTATATTTCGATACAGCGTGATGAAATAGTATATTTCGATACAAGTGCGACGGGGTGATAACGAGTGTGAAGTTGGCGGCTCGAGGCGAAGCCGAGGGCTGCCAATCACACGAGTTGAAA
>JAPYZN010000741.1:0-44241 GCA_030522865.1 Psyttalia lounsburyi
CCATTGTACTCCGATTCCGTTAGAATCATTCAATATGATGTTCGTTCAAGTAGTTGAGGGGAAAAAAATAAATAAGAAAAATAATTTTTTTAGGGGTGTACATTTTGCCCCGCCCTCCCCTACTATTAATTTATTTAAATTTTTAAAATTTATATACCTTCAGTGGGGAAGGATCTACCCAAGCATACCGAATTTCAATTCATTATGTCTTGACTTTATCAATTCATCTACAGCAACCAGCTTTCCGCCACCAGAAATGGTATTTCCCAGCACATATCAACTATATTATAACATCTTTCAGTCAGTTTGCCAATGAAAAGTTAGGAGTCGTTATAACGCACCCATCAACCCTTTGGGAAACAATAATTCAAAAAAAGAGCAGTCCTACTGTTACATAGAAAAAGATCTATATTAATATCTATATTAAATCTGTCACACCATGTAGGTGGTTTGCATTCCAGCAAGTGTCTAACATTTCAAGAAATAAATATATGAATTTTATACATTACTGTCTAATTTTTTTTTGTATCTCCCGCTGTTTTGCCTCTTCGAGTTTTATTAGTTCTATTAGTTATCTGAAGCACGCTCGTGCGCAGCCTTCGGTGATGGGGGGCACTCCAAGTTACTGCCATATTGAAATTCTCGTGTGAATTTTAACAGATAGAATGGCGGAATTTAGTTGGCTGCGCGAAAGGGCTCAAAAATGGATTCTTCACTTTTGAAGCGCATTGTCAGAGATTATAGCGAATCACTGGAATTGTTTCATGAGAGCGCAGTGAGGATTGAACGGTACGAGATGAACCCGCAGTTCCCTCCAACAGTGTTAAACCATCAGTATTATGCATAATTTACATCTAATTTAAAACTTTGGAGTGATTTACTCAGCTTTAAACTCTATTTTCGATAAACGTAAGTCACAAATTTCGGATTAATCGGGATTAACTTTTGACGTTCTCCAGAGGTTACGAATTCAAATTCTTACAGTTGGTGTAATCACAAGACAATTGAACTTATCGAAAATGAGCCAAAACACTTCGTCTACAGCTAAAAAATGGATGGTCGCCATACAGGCGAATGAATTTACGAAAGTCCAGAAGGAAATGGAGGTAAAATTTTTTTAACCTTGGAAAATGGAGCAACCTTAATTTTGTTAATCACAAGTATTTTCTGACTAAAGAATATGATGCAAATGGAGCAAATCTCTCTCAAAGCCGGGAAAAAACGAAAATTAAAGATGAATGCATTGAAAATGGCAAATATGAGTCAATTAATTATACTCTCTACTCCTCTCAAATCGGAGACAAATACTTTTTTTCCACATGGCAAAGAATGTATTTCTCAGGAGAGATAAAATAATTTCATTTCATACAACAGTTCACTAATTTTTTACGGTAAATTTCTAGCAAAGGTACACCTAACCGAAGCCCCAAGGTTGAATCTGAGAACCGCTTGTAGGGGAAGTGATTGGTGTGGGTTTAATTTGATTTCAACCGCTGCTCCAAATAATCAAAACATTAAAACATCAAAACAAAAGGTGTCACCTTTGAAGAGACATTCACCTTGATATATATGGACAGTGTGAAACTGTACTAAACATATAGCGTTTTTTGTCAATCGACTCAAGTACTAGAAGAAATTAAATTTCCACGAGACACAATTAGTTCATTTAAAATGTCCTATTTTATTTCAATCTGCTAAACCCTAGACTTTAAGATAAACTCAGCAATATTAAAATAAACGTGATTATATTTTGAATATCCCCTAACTAACTAAAAACAATGGATTCGAATAAATATCATCATCAGTTCATAATTAAAATTAAATGATTAAAAAGCAAAAGAAGTGCATTATCCATGAGAGCATCAATTGTTTCGATTCATCAGAAATTCATTAAATGATTGATTAAAGAACAAATAAAAAAGTTGATTTTGTTACATTTGCAACAAACCCCGCAGCCCCTCACTCTCATAAAAAATTGTGTTTTCAGGTTTATCACTTCGAAGATAAAGTCAGTAAGACCAAAGCCCTCCAGAGGCTCCTGATCTACCTCTGCCAAACAGCAACAAAATGTCCACTAACAGATCGTCAAACTGGTCACGAAATATCAGATTTGACGGAAACTATCTGCAACAATCTCACGCAAATCCCAGCCACATCCGACTACTTCGCCAGTCTCTACCACATCATCCGAATCCTCCTAGAGATGCAGCTCTTCGAGGAAGCTATGACGATCACCAATTATCTCCTGCCCCCCTCAACCTGGCACAAACAGACCCTAAGCGAGGGTAAACTCCTCAGCGAGAACTACGTAAAGCTCACCTCAATCTTCTACATCTCGATTGAAAAATTCCTGAGATCAAAGAAGCCAGGATCCTTCACTGCCTCCGTCTTCCACAAAATCCAGGCAGTTATCCAGTACCAACTGACCATAGAAAACCTCACAAAATCTGATGGCTCCAAGTCCTTATTGGTGAAGCTCCTCCACTACACAGAGTTCCTCAAACACTTGCAATGCTCGCAAGAAGCATTCGACGAGTTCACTGAAAAGTTCTTCCTCAAATCCTTAAGTAGCATAAGCCTCCACTTGGGCGATCGCAACCGACTTCCAACCTACGACAACTTCACAAAAATCGTCTCCACACTTTGCCTCCACTACATCAAGACCAAAAGACTAGAAGACCTGCGAAAAACCCTGAAGAAATTCCTTAAAAACTTCGACAATTGCATGCTGGAGTTTCGTGAGTCTTCAAAATGTCACCAGCTGCTGAAGGACTTCTGCAAAATCTTCATCAAACCGCCGTGCAATTTCTCCACTAACGCGTGCAAAGAGATAAACAAACTGCTCCAAAAAATCCAAGAGCATATAGTGAGCTACAGTGAGGAGAGTTTCATAAAATCCAACATCTACGCAGCTTCCTCAATCCTGGAGGCCCTGTTCATCCTCTGGGGCGAATCTCCCGAGAGTAGTTTGTCCCAGCTGACCCCAGAGGTAATCACTAGCACGACGAGCCTTCTGAGCTACCTATCAGAGATCATCAAAAATTACCAGGTGGACTCGCTCTGCAAATGTGGAAGTAAAAATTGTCTAATCCTGCAGGATAAGTTGAAATCGTGCTCATTAAAATCTAAAATAGTGGTCCTACTGTATCGACTCTGCCCCAAGTCCGAGTTACCTCCAGAATTCTACGAGCAGTTTTCAATGGCTGCCTCCCAGGCTGTGGACCTTCTCTACGATCTTCAAGAGAAGAACTGCGAGAGATGGAGGCCTGTCTGGTGCAGCATAGCAGCCTCCACTTACAACTTCGGCTTGAACTTCAGTTCAAGCCATTACGAGAAGAGCCTGGAGCTCTCCAAGTTTCTGGCGAGCAGTATAATCAGACTGAATGTTACTGGCGAAGACAATTCATTCTTCCAGTCGAATCCAACTCCTCCACTCGCTATGGCCTTACACAGGATCAGTAACATGTGCTACGGGAACAATCAGTACCATGAGGCTAGGATCTTCACAGCCATCAACGTCTACCTCCACCCGAGCCATCCAGAGTGCAAGGGCTACCGTAACTGGTCCTTCATTCACTACAAGGATCCATCCTTCCGGGGACTGACTCTGGTGGAGTTACTCTGGAAGCACTCAGAAGACCTGAGAGTTCTTGATCTGGGATCCATCAGACTGAGTAACGAAGTGCTGAAGGACATCTGCCTCAGGGAAATCAAATCCCATATTGGAATAAAGCTGGACCTCTCCGAGTCTATTCTCGCCGTACTAAACACCCTCGAAAGCCTAAATGCCGATGCCATTAGTTATGCCACAGCTGTTCACCAGCTGGGGCACCACTCTTTGTACTTCCAATCAAATATCTCGTTCTCTGATCATCTGAAGAAGGCCCTGTACAGATTAAAGTCCTTTAAATCTGATAAATCCAATCGCGAGCAAGTCCAGTACCTCATTGCACATCTGAATCTCTACGATGCCATTGAGGAGATCAAATCCCTTGAGGAAGCCACAAAAACCGAGATGGAGAGTACTAATATCAAGCTCTATGCAGTATCCACGAGCGGACTCAGTGCGAAAGGATCCAACGTCGTCCCATCATTCAGCCAGGTTAACATAACCACTGCGATGACGCTTGCTTCTAGACTAGAGGACATGTACAACTTGTGGAAGCAAACGTTCACCCCAGAATTAGTAATCAAATGGAACGCCTTCGATGGTACATCCACAGTAACAGCTGTCATAGTAGCTGGAGAATACTGTCGATTCTATCGTTTGAAAAATCTCGAGATTAAATTCTGGAAGATAGGGTATGATCTGGCAGTGAAAACCGCGAACTTCAAGGCCATTGTCTACATCACCGGTCGCAGCATCATGTCTCGATACATCAAAGACGACTGGATGAAGAAGTCCGAGGAGATCATTGCAGATAACCTGATGAATCCGAAAGAGTCCAAAGTACCAGCAGTTACCGCAATGTTCAAGATGAGTCTATCAGACTATTATTATTCCATCGGTAGGATTGAAGAAGCTGACAAGCTCTTCGACGAAGGAATGAAGGCAGCGCCTCTGAGCATCAGTGAGAACTGCGGAACCTTTATCTTCAGTCAGCACCTGGTGCTCACCCATCGTTTCCACAATTTCGAGCCCCAGAAGAGGAACAATCTCCAGTACATTGGGATCATCGCTAATATTCTGTACGCAATGCTTCTTATTGACGACACAGCCGCTGACCTCAAAGATCTCAGGTGGAGCCTCTACGAGATGGACATGCTCCTGGAGGTGTCCTGCAATATCGCCATCAGAATGAACGCTCTTTTCTCGTTTCGAGAGGTCACAGCTCATTTGGTTAGACGTCTGAATGTGTGCCAGCCCAAGATGTCAGTCCTCAGAGTGGCAGAGATGTTGAAGTACTTGTGCTTCATAGATCTTTCGAGGAACCAGCTGGAGGACTGTGAGGTAAAGCTCCAGGGGATGGAGCTCATTTTGCAGATGGAGACGCTTGAGAGATTCCAGGAGAGGGAAGTGCTGAAGCTTCCTGATTCCTGCTCATTCCCGACAACTGTCTCGCCCGAACGAGGAGTTGATCCCATCAGGGATACCCCCCAGAACGGTTCATCACCATTTCTCAGACGAGAACGATTCGCTTTACCTGAGTTTGTGAGGCACGAGCAGAAGTGCAGGTGCTTTAAGTGTGTCAACGAGGCTTACAAATTTCTAGTTTTCTCTTGTACTCACATCAGGGCCCAGTTATACAGTCTTCAGAACCTCACGCATTATGCGAGACAGCATTTCGAGGGGGCTTTGAATATCAGCCAGACATTACTGGACTTGTCGAGAAAAAATGATAATTACCAGTTCAATTATGTAATCGATTATGTTGTTTTTCTGCTGGACTACGTCAGATTCTTGAAGAGGAATCCCAGTACTTATGATGAGGGGAAGAAGATTGTCTGCTGGGCGCTAGAAATCTGCGATATTTATAAACTCGAGTGCCATCCTGTCTACCAGAGCTCGATGGATATTGTCGTTGAGTACAGCTTTGACAAGGTGTTCTCTGGGGGGATGCCTAGATCTAGTCTGGTGATACCCGAGGTTGATGATATTGATATTGGGGAATATGTGGATCACGAGGGGAGCATTCCTGATGGTTTGTGTGTCACCCCAGCCAAGGAGAGTGGTAGCAGTCCTAGACCTCGGTCTAGGTCTCCTAGGAGGAATCAGGCTCCTCTCTTGAATCTGAGCACAGCTAATATTGATGTCGTTGAGAGCGAGCCTGAGGAGCTGAGTCCATCTCTTATGGCGCTTGATAAGAGGAAGAAGAGGACCATCAGTAGGATCAAACCAGTTCGCAGGAAGCTGGCTGAGGACGATGATTTCGATCAGGATGAGGAGTCGATACCTGGGAAATTATTGTCTGGGGATCGTAAATTTAATCGTGAAAAATCCTCCAGGAAGGAGTCGACTGATTCCTCTCTAGCTACGATAATTTTTGGAGTTGAGGGATTGTCTGTCAACTCTTCTGGCTCTAGGGTTCAAACAGTTGCTGAAGGCATAGAGAGATTGTCGGTGAGGAGCACGCGGTCTGGCGGTTCAAATGTCCCAGACATTAAGGTTGATAATGAAGAGCCAGTAGGTAATGATGAGGTTGAAGTAGACTCCAGTCATGTGGAGCCCAGGCGTTCTCGCAGACTCGTTGAAAAGAATTCGACGACTAAAACCAAATTATCTCGGAAGAGATTATAAATTAGCATGTAGTATTTATGAGTGAGTGAAATTTTATTGAATTTTTATATTTCTATATTGGATTTTTGAAGAGAGTGAATTATAGTTTAGGACAGGGTATGAAAATTGGAGATTTCTATGTTGAATTTGAAGAATATTTTCTGGTCAACAACTGATTGCTTTTTCCTCCAAGAGCCTTTGTTGATTTTTAATAATCTTTAAAAATCGTTCATATCTTATATGAGTATATAATCAATTTTGTACAAAAGTGTATGAAAAGTCTCAAAAATTCTTAAGTTTCAAATAAATAGAATAAACTTATTATGAATTGATATCGTTTATAATAGTAGAATAAGTATTTATGGAAATTTATCAAATTAAAGTATTTTTTGGCATAAAAATGTTTCTCATGTTGATTTTTTTTCCTTCATCTGCCATTAGACTAGATTTTGAATACTGAAAAAGTAGAATCAGTCAAATTAAATGGTAAATCTTCATCTGAATTCCAATAATTTGTAAACAATCATAGGCCACATGGTGAAAGAAAAACAATAATCCATTAATATCAACTTTTAATGGAAAAATATTTATTAAAATATGTCTTTACGTATACTGTATGTACATTTTGATGGAACAGAATAAATAAGCCGCAGTTATTGCAGCACGAATAATTAAACTTGCTTACATTAAACATAATAATATTTAAATCCGTGGCATAAATATTGAGTCTCTCTCAACATTCTTATTCTTAACCGTATCAATATACTATCATCAACCAGTGATCTGATCTTGAGACATACTGTTTTATTATATTGCATCTTGCAGGAGAAGGAACCTCAGTCCGTATCCCCACTATACCTAAACTCCGCAACTCCAATGTTCCTTCTTTTGCGAGACGGACTTTAACAGTATTGTTCATTTGTTGTATAGTTAAATAAATTAGTTTATAACCGGATAGTATCCGGCGTTTCAGGCTTACCGAGACTATTGTATTGCTCAGGCTCCGTCCAGCCATCAGAATCTACCATGGCGCTATCCCTCCGTTGGGGGGGTACTAACTCTATTTGAGGATCGCTCAAAACCCCGAGAACTAAGCTCTACTTTTCCCGAGATTATAATCTCTGCTACTTGGGTCTATCCCTCTTTTGCCAAGCAACCTTTAAACCTAATACTCTCCTCCCTCACTGGTGCCGCTGTCCTACGCCCTGCCGGCAACAGTCGGCAACACTGACAAGTATATCGGGGGGGTCAGTGCACGTCACGCAATTATAATACCCTCCCGTACATCTCTCTCACCCAAGAACAATCGTAAAATCCATAAAAAAAGATCCTCAAACAATCATCGAGTATCACCAAAGCTCCCATGTACATCATTGACCCACCGGTGTCTCTCCAGTGGACTCCTTCAACAGTATAAATTATTTGCTTCCTACAAATTTGTACGAGGTGGGCTCCTTACAAGCCGGGGGGGAGTTGCAGAGCGAGACGGAGGATTTTTTGTTGGGTGGAAAGAGAAAAGACAGAAATTGGAGGAGTAAACTGTGAGTGGTGAAGAAAAAGTATAAAAGTGCGGCTGAGAGTTTGAACAAGGGAGAGGCTGAGTCTTCGGTTGTTTGGGAGTTGCAATTCCCATATTTATCATCTTCATCGGCGACGTCCCCGTGGATGTGTCCCCCACGTCTACGTCACAAATAGCTTCATCCCGAAGAATTTAATCATTTCAATAATATTGTATTCATTGTCATCCGGCGTAAAGTAGTTTGTTGTGGGCCCCCTCCCCCAGTGTCAACTATTGACTCCTCAGGGACTCGGGGGAAAACATATTTGCATTATTTTAATTCAATGATAAGAGTGATTTAGCCATTCTAACTTACATTAAAAAGCTGAGACTGGAGTAATAGTGGTTAATCGTCAGGTTATGTCAGCTGGATTGGCAGGTGCTGTGCCAGATCAGGTTAGTTTTGACACTGTTGACGCCCTGGGTACCGTATCATCGGCGTCATACGACAACAGGAATAGCCATATAAAGATTTATCTGTTTTTGCATGCTACGGAATGCAGCGGATGAAAGGACAGGCCAACAGTCAGGGTGAGTGAACTTTTTACTCCAAAATTTGACTACATATTGTTGAGGGGACAAATTGGAATGGAGATGAGATGGGAACATGTTCAGGGACACATCCTAGGGAGCAACTCTCGGGGGAGTATTCCAATGGTCTCGATAGAATCTCAAGACAATTTCCAGATGAATGGTCAGCAAAATGTCCATTTTGCTACTGTTGCTCTGAAGATATTGATGATTACCAATCTCCCAGATAGTTGCCACTTCAATTCCTTTACTTCTGATATGTTAGCACTGAGAGTTTGTCTTAATTGAATAAATCACCAGTTGAATACATTGTCATTAACAAAGTAGTTGTGCTGAGTTCTTGCGTCGAGCTTATAACTTAACCGCTTATAACTTAACCGATATCTGGAGCTCTTATTACACTCATGTTTACCTCTCTAATAAGGTCTACATTGAGGAAACAATATAATGTTGCCAACTATTCTTCGGACGAGAAATGAACAATAATATTTAGTATAGGAATTTTGGGAACTTGGTTATCTAAAACCCATATGTTAGGCAAAATTATATTTTTTTCTCAATGCGTTGACCGCTGAAGCGCAAACAATTTCATTCAAAAATGGTTTAATAGGGTACACAGGTATAAATTTAGTTTTCGGTAAATGTGTCGGCCGGCGTGTCATAAATGTAGTTTTTTTTACACTTGATTTCACGAAAAAACCGACTACCAAATAAATTTTCCTGACGAGACGTGAAAAATCCACCTCCAACGTATCACCCCTTCAATGCGAATAAAACTACTACCGAAAAAAGTCAATTTTCCTTCATTAATCATTCAAATATGAACAATTTGATTTATTTTAAATTCTCTGATTGCGCAAGTTACGATTGTAATGGTTTATTACAGCGAGCAATGGTCCCAAGGAACATCAGGCACAGCAGCAACAAGGAGGCGATCATGCTGGGGACGATTCATCATTTGACTCATGGAGAGGAGGGAATAATACACAGCATCACTCCAACTATCCCATTGGGACTGGGGAACCATATCCTTACTATGCCGGCACTTCGTTTCAGTACCAGACATTTGGTGCTGGCGATGGAACATGGTCAAACGGCACTGAATCAGTAGCTTTTCTCTCTGGTTACGGTGGCCAAATGGGCCACGACGCTTACGGTATGGATCAGATGTTCTCCACTGGTGCTGGAGGTGGATTCGGTGGCTTTGGGCAACCTGCATTTACTAATTATTTTCCAGGTAATAACGACCTCCTCTAAAAATTCCTAAAACTATTCATAAGTAAATATCTATGTCTCGTTCCTCACACTGAAGAAAACATTTGTCCACTTGAATTTGTAAAAACTCTTGTCACTAATTTTCAATAATCTCTAATGTTATGTATTGATCAGTATAAAAATTTTCGCTCTCATTATTTTCACTCATTGAGTTATTGATCAATAGAAGCTCATTGTTTATGGCACATAAGATATCAGTATCTTCAATTAGAGCGATTTATTCGTGCATTTTGAAGATATTTAATAATGGAATAAATGGGACAAAGATATGAGTGATAACATCACTGCAAAGCTAATTCCATCCCTTTCGTTTTGCCACAGGAAACGGTGATTTTAATGCTTGGAGCACAACCCCTCGCAAAGCTCGTTACGAGGACTACTACCCCCAGCCCCGTAACCAAGATGGCACGTATCAAGCCAATGACATGAAGAACCTAGAGCAAACAGTGCAGGGTTTATCTCTCAGTGAACTTCCGCGTCATGAGCAGAGTATGTCTTCCACCCAATCCACGAAAACCGAGCCCAAGGAGCAGCGTAAAATCACTTGGGCAAGTGTAGCAAGTCAGCCAGCCAAGCCAGTGCCCCAAATATCAGCCACTCCTGGCATGAAGAAGAAAGCAGGTATGCCACCGCCGCCAATAATCCCTGGCAAGCACAATATGGACATTGGCACTTGGGGTGAAGGTAAATCGTCAGCCCCGCCGCCCCCCAAAGCTCCCCTCCCGCCACAAATTCAGCTACCAGTCGCTGCCCCAGCTCCGCCGATCCAGAGACAACGACCAACACCTCCACCGAGTTGGAAGCATCCAGCATCTCCCTCAACACCTCCGACAAGCGTTGGACCGCCACAATCTATTCCTCAGCCTGTCCAGAGTTCTCATCACCAGGGAGGATCTCCACAGCAGCAACAGCAGCAGCCGCAGCAGCAGCAGCAGCAGCATCAGCAGCAGCATCAGCAACAACAACAGCAGCAGCAGCAGCAGCAGCAGCAACAACAACAACAACAACAGCAGTCACAACAGCCACCGCCTCAGCAGCAAGTGGTCCAGAATCCTCCACCACATCGTCCCAGTCATCAAGGAATTCATCCAGGACATCAAGGGCATCAGGGAGTCCATCAGGCTCATCAAGGACACCAGTCACAAGCGCCCCATGGACATCAACAGTCCCAGAATCAGTCGCAAAATCAGAATCAAAACCAGAATCATCACAATCAGAACCAACCTCAACACCAATACCAGCACCAGCACTCAACTTCCTCTCAACATCAGCCTCAATCCCATCAGTCGAATCAGTACCAGTCTCAACAAGTGACAACAGCCAACATTTCTCATCCAGTTCTAGATGAACTGAAAGTCAAGAATGATTATAATCCCATTGAGTTTGATCAGACAGCACCGGGTGCTAAGTTCTTCGTTATTAAATCTTACTCTGAGGATGATATTCACAGATCTATCAAGTATGAGATCTGGTGCAGCACTGAGCATGGAAATAAGAGGCTCGATCAAGCTTATCGAGATGCCGTGAGAGAGGGAGCGCCTCTTTATTTGTTCTTTTCGGTTAACGGCTCCGGTCATTTTTGTGGAATGGCCCAGATGGTTTCCTCAGTTGATTACCAGAGCAACAGTTCTGTCTGGTCACAGGATAAATGGAAGGGACAATTTAGAGTGCGCTGGATATACGTCAAGGATGTGCCCAATGTGCAACTGAGGCACATTCGGTTAGAGAATAATGAGAATAAACCAGTGACAAATTCTAGAGATGCCCAGGAGGTGCCCCATGCCAGGGGGATTCAAGTATTACGGATTCTTCATTCTTATCCCCATTCGACGAGTATTTTCGATGATTTTGGGCATTATGAGAGGAGACAGGCCGAGGAGGATCAGAGAAAAGTGCCCGTGATGGGGATGCATCATCAGGCCCATTCACCTCCGCCAATGGGTGGACACAGAGGGAGGGTTCATGGAGAGATGGGCAGGCATCCGCCACATCATCAGGGACATCCAAGTCATCAAGGACATTTGCCACATCAGCCTCATCGTCGAGTAAGTATTTGGGATTAGTTGTTTTTTTTTTTTTTTTAACAGCCCATAAAATCCATAATCCTCTTATATCTTGATACAATTGTGGCAAAGTGTTTTTTCGCTCCCGGGAGGTTTATAGTATGAGCCGAAGGCGCGTGATATAATCCTACGTGCAAGCCATTTTTCAATGGAAATAAAATTATGGTAGCAAGGTATGGTGTTTGGCGAGTAGACATTTTATCTTAACACGTCAATTCAGCATAGGCAAATTCAATACACATTCACATTTGTCCTGTTGAATGAACGTGTTAAAATGTTTCTGTATTACATAGTCAGGGAACGAAAATACTTCCGTTAAATGAATGTGTTCAAAAATTGGTTTTAAGTGTTCGAAAAATAGTCTCCAATTTGAGGGTATTACGGAAAAAATAAATAAAAAATGAAAATATTCCCCATGGTCTGTTTCAGGAACGTGATGGCGGTCGTGGTAGAGGACGAGGAATGCCACGTCAGTAGCAATGGTTAATCCACTGCATCAATAATACTGTTAATAATGAAAAAATGAGGTAAACAGCTATGAACAAGGTGAAGAAGATAATGAGGACCTATTACTTATTTACCCAAGGAACAAAAAACAATTAAGTAAACTCTGCATGTGTGAGCACATCATTTTTTGCCGGACAACGGAGAAAACAAATGACAAATGGGACTTTGATAAAAAAAAAAACAATAACGAAAAGACCGAGGGAATTCAACTAAAGGAGAAATAACCCAGCAATGAAGACAAATGAAGAAAACAAATTCAGCTTAAAATTATTTTTCTCAGTATGCAAAAACTGTTTGTTCAATTGATACAAATAATTATTAATTGAGTGATGAAAAGAAAATAATAATCGCCACCCAGTGGACAATTGAAAATTCAGTGCCTGCGGCCTCACAATGGGGAGGGGAAACAATTATGAAAAAAAATGAACAGCAAGAAAAAGTAATTGCGAATGAGAAATGAAATTTTTATGTTATCATGTGTAATTAAAATGATATGAATGCAAAGCAAGATTAAGCAAGCAGAAGAAATGAATTCAATAATTTCTGTCAATATATATTTTTTTCTTTTGAAAAAATCCAATTTTTTTTCTTCGATTTTTAAAAATTGTCTATACTTATTCAGACACGATGGAAATGAATAAAAATTATTACAATTATGCGAATGAAAGAACGTGGAAGATAATATTAAATAGATTGTGATGTATAATGGAAGGATGTAGAAAAAATGAAAGAAAGAAACAGAAGAAATGGACGAACATTATCATTAACACATTGATCAATGTAATCTTTGATGAGATATTACGTTCTTGTTGTTATATTATGTATTTAATCGCAACTCCCTCTGTATGATTTATTTTTCGTCTTCATCAACTTGGCTAACTCATTATCCGCGCCTATTTGAGTAGCTCTACAGCTCCATAAAATTTAATGTTTTCTGCCAGCGACAAAGAATCGACGAAAAAGGTTGAAAAATATTTCAATCCCAATTTTCTACTGCATTTAATTGCCGTTTTGGTTATTAAACAAAATCAATCCTCATAAATCAGAAAATAAATCAGCGCCTGTGTGAAAATCCCCAGTTTAGAGAATTAGAGCTGTTATCGAATGTGGCTAAAAAATCGAAAAATTGACAACTATTAGAAAATTATTTACCATTTTCGGAAAAATCCAAGTATTTATCGATGAGAAAAAGTATTTTAAAAAAGACTTACAAATTGCAAAAGATGATTTGAATGCAGCTCACTCGCTAAGAATTTTTTCCTATTTTTATGACTTAATTTCGCTGCATAATTTGCAGATTTAAAATCTTCAAATCGATTGATTGTGTAACTCGATAGTGTAATCCAGGCGATATTGTCGGCTGTAGAGCTACTTTAACTCGATAACTGGCGAGGAGAAAGGATAAAAGATAGGCTGCCCGGATTATTGAGCAAATACTAAGGAACAAGTGATTTTATGAAAAAAATGTCAAAAAACCTACGTAGACAATAAAAATTCCCAATCAGAAAGTCCTTTGGCATTTTTTTTTCTAGAATCACTTATTCTTGAGACGAATCAATTGACAAATCGGAAAGTTTATACAAATCTCGCCCAAGTAACAGATCAAAAAACCGTCTCATATCCTGTTAACAATAGGTAATGATAACAAATCATTGAGTGACCCTTTGGACCGTATTTTCTTGCCTCGAAGAGCTTCTTTTGACAGGTTCATTTAAACTCACGACATTTCGTGTAAACTCGTGACCAACTTGGAACCATTTTTTCCTTAATTTCACTTGTTATTAATTTAATAAGCAATACACAAAGACAATGAAACGTGAAAAAACAAATCGTCACCCATTATACAATTCATGTATTGGTCATCAGTGTGCAAGGGACTTGGACTTGATCAGCCCAGGAAATTTGTTTCGGTGTAATCCGCTCTCTTTCAAACTTACAGTCATCCTTTTTTTCATCTTGTGCCTCTGGAGGAAGACTGGAGATGATCATCTGAGCGTTGGGAGGTGACTCTGCCTCCTTCCTAGCTGGAATCAAATGATCGTCTTCTTTACTCCTCACGGTATGACCTTCCGAAACGTCTTCTACACGTCTCAATCCTTCCACCGATGCTCGATTGAAATATTCTCGCATGTTTTGAACTAATTCTGCAGGAAATTTATCCTGATTCTCTTCAATATAGTTCAAGACAAATAGATCTGCTCCTGTAATAACAAATCGATGACTGAAGATAGTGATCTTTGCACCGATGTAAAAATCACGAGGTGTATAGTAGATTGTTATTTCTTCGTCACAATTCTTGAGTTTTGTGCGACTCTTTGGGATTTGCATAGCCGCCAGGAAACATCCAGCTCGTCTCCCCGAGTTCTTCCTCCCCAATTCGTTGATTTTTATTGTTCCATGGCTCAAACTATACTCGAGTATGAACTCTCGACCCTCGTCTTCACATCGCACTGCGATCATAGACATGAGGTATCGTAATTTCTTGGGGTGATTGAAGATTTTACGGATGACATCTTCTTTCTCCGGTTTTTCTGAGAGAGGTGTACAAGGTTTTGGATGTGATGAGACACCAGTCGGAGAGGCGGAAAATACTGAAGACATACGAGGGGGTTGCTCGATTCCTAGCATGTTGTGATAGTATCGGCGGGTGAAGGAGTCACAATCGAACAGAAAAAAACTGCGCCCGAAGATGAAGATCGTTTCTCCTATCTGGGGAATTGAAAAACAATATTTTTATTTTCTCATGCAGATCATACGAAATTTAAGATGAGGCTTCCAATCATTCAGACTTTACAACATAACTTCAAATTGCCTCGACTCATTATAGATCAAATAATTTTGTGATTGTACTAAAATTTAATGGAGCTACAATTTTGACTTCCACCGCTCGGAAAAAAATTGCTTATATTACAATGTCATTGTCGCGCTACAGTTTTTCCTTTTAAAGAGTTTATTCTCGCTTTTGCTCTATATGTAGGTTTGACGGATGGCTACGGGGACTTGAAATACCTTCAGATCCCGTGGACAATAGTATTCCACAACTTCTTCGTCACTTCTTTCGAGATAAATTGACGGATACCAGACGGGCAAGTCAGTCCAGTTTTTGGGAATTTTCGTCCTCTTCAGGAGCATTCTGTTGGGATCCTTTCCACTGTTTGGTTGGAGTATCTCCTTCACTGCGACTGTATCGTCAGTAAGAAAATACATTATTTGGTAACGATCGTCATTCCAAGTGGCGTCAAACGTTAACACCATTCCATCGAATTCGAGAAATCGGCGTCGAGGATCCTCTTGTGCTCTCGATTTTTTCAGGCTTGAAGGTGCTTTACTCGCTGCCAATTTTGCTACACGATCTTGAGTGTATGAGTCTGGAGGTGGTTGCTCCCTATCGCCGGGATCTATCCCCTGGCTTCGCAAATATTCTTCTGTGAAGGTGTCGCAGTCCACAGTATGGTAAACAACTCCATACATTGCTGGAAGGATTAATGTATAATTTTTTTAATGATTGTCAATGAGAGTCAAGGTCCTGTGTAAAGTGAAATCCGAGTGCGTAAAGCGAAGCCTTACACACGAGTTTCACCTTACGCACGACCTCTGACTTTTACGCCCACTGTGCGGAAAAGTACCACTTTACGCACGATAAACCGTACCGAAAAGTGAACTTTTTCGGCAGGTATTGCAAAAATAACAGTTGTAATCAGTCCCCTCTAATATTTCTAGCCGTTATTAATTCCTGGTATTTTTTATAGAAATATAAAATTCTACTGATTTATCGATTGAATATTGCATTTCAATAGTAATAGCCAAAAACTAATACAAATCCAATCGAATTGTAATCTTCCTGCGTAAAAATTGGAATTTTGGTAGAATTTTAAAGACCGGGCGTACCCCCAGCTGAACGTTATTTGGATTGTTTTTCTTTTTAATTTTTCAAATCTAAAAAGGCGTCTATTTGAAAAGTCATTTTCGTGATGAGTAAATCTTCATGAATTATATACTTATATTTGAAAAAAAATTAGAGAAAATTAGGAACATTTTCAAAGAGCATTTTTGAGAAATATTGAGAAATTAGTAAGTGTAGAATAAAATTAAAAAATCGCTAAGTATCATGGCAAATGACGTCCAACTAACATCAACATGGGGAGAAGGGGACAAAATGTGAAGTTTTCCAATCCTTTGCTCATAAGGCATTAAAAAGGCTCTTTGAATAATTAAACAAAAAAATTCCTACTTTTTGTAAGGTTTTTTTTATACCGGAATAAGAAATACTCGCGTCCAAAAACTCGATGAAAAATTTGCGATGCTAATCATCTATCCCTTGACGTGGTCCGTGTACCCAATTGTTCCTCCCCGTTATTTAACATTTTTTATTTTAACCTATACTGATATATTTCTCAATATTTCTCAAAAACGTTCTTTGACAATCTTCCGAATTTTCTCTAGTTATTTTTAAATATATATTTATCATTGATGAGGATCTTTTTATTATAAAAATGATTTTCCAGATAGACGCCTTTGTAGATAAAAAATTGCAAACAAAGAGAATCTAACGATATAACGTTCGGCTGGAGATATAGTCGGGTCTTAAAATTTTTTTTTCCAGACAATCTACTCAACAAGCCAAAGATGTCCTATAGCTATCTTAGCCATTTACAAAAACGAAAATATCCCAAATTTTTCCATTAGCCTGTTACACTCTAAAAATATTGACTAGTTATTCAGTTTGTTTGCCCACACTTTGCTAAATACATTCAACATGAGAAACATATTTACAGATATCAATTCCAACGTTAAGATCTTTCCAATGATAAAATCTCGTTGAAGAGCCCTTTGGAATTTTTCCCCGTCGAACCAGTTTCCCTTGCTGAAATCCGGAATTGTCGACTGGAGGTTCAATAACACACATGGTGTCATCTTCCAAGAAGTAGATGATATTTACGTGTCGAATCCGAAAATGTTCCACTGGAGAATTGAAGACACTTTGACGAAAGAATGCTTTGAAGTTCAAGCACTTTTGAGCGAAGAGGACGTAGTGGGGGATAACTTGTTTACAAGGATAACCTTTGGTTCTTCCATACGTCAAAGATGGATCATACCTGAAGAAGAATCCATTTCAATTATTCAAGAGTGATCAGCGATAGTGGAAATGGGAGTGATGACCGCAGAAAAGTCCAAAAGATCTTAAGAACACTTCTTCCCAGGATAATTCCCAATTGAAATATTTTCTGAGTTTATTCAACTTACTCGAGAACGTCACCGCGTGTCCCGAAGTATGCACTCGACGCAGCGTCGACGGGACGTCTTCCAGTGCCAACAAACGAATCCCTAATCACTCTAAAGCCATCCTTATGATCCAATTTTTGCTTCAATTTATGGTCACAAATCTTTCCAACAAATACAATTCAATCTGATTATTGCTACTATTCCATATCTTTCGTTAAGTAATTAAACAACAGACAAGTAAATCAGATTATTTATTTACTCACACATGGATTTTGAAAAGAATATCCAGGTATCAAAGGTAGTGTCTCCATATCAAATCAAAATAAATCAACAACTAAAAAATATGATTTTTAATTACTCAAAGAACTACACTTGCCATTGGTGTGACATAACTGTTTGCTTATCGATTAACTTTGCTTGTTGCTAAGTAACATAAAATAGAAAAGGGAAATAAATTAAATGAAAATCATATTTTCCATTAAGCTCACGCATTAAAATGCTTACGAAATCATCAGGAATACTGCCTTTTAATTAAATTCATCCATCTATGCTGGGATATTTTATTCACATTACTCGTCTTCTTAATACGTTATTGACAACTTGACGCTCGGCGGAGCGTTTTGATGATTCAATTGGCGTTGGTTTTTTTTTCTTATCCTTAAAATTATTATCGAAGCAGAAGGAAAATCCGAGGATTTTCTGGTTATTTCTTGATTATTCAGTATTGAATCACAGATCTACAATTTGTTTCAGGGCGAGCATACATCCGGCAGAAAGAAGACCAGCAACTGGTACAGTTATTAACCAGGCGAAGGCGATGTTGCGGAAGAGCTTCCAAGAGACACCCTCGCCACCCCGAGACGCCCAGCCGACGCAAACGACTGAACCGACTTTGCAGTGGGTCGTCGAGACGGGGAGACCGGCTTTGCTGGCAAGTAGGACGGTCACAGCAGCTCCAACCTGAGGCAATTAACAATTTCAGAGATCATATTGGCTGGATTTCGCAGGTGGAGGTTTTATAGTTTAGAGTCTGAATTGAGGAAAAATTTTTACGATTGTTTATGTAAAGGGGGACTTTTCTACAAGTGTCTCAAACTGAGGTAAATATGTAAGATAGCATCTCCAAATCTTTCCCCCGAAAACTGAGGCTAAGGTTGATTTATTTGGCATCTAACTTGTAGAAAGTGAGGTTTATAATGTCTGAATGTGACAAAGATTTGTAATTTTTTACACGTGGGTAGATATACGAGATACGGAACCTTCCTCTAACTTTACCTTCTGAAGGCATAAAATTCTAAATAAGTGATATAAATTCGGTATTCAATCCCAAATGCGGTACGGTAATACAACCCTACCAGCAACTAGCATTATTCAGGATTCCCGATAGTCTGGATCCCCCAATGGTTAAAATGGCAATTGTCTCCCTATCAAGCTATTCATCAAATCGAGTTCGACTCAATTTTATTATGGAGCATACTTAATTTAGGCACTAAGCGCTGGAGTTACTAGATGAACTGATTACCGAAAAGGAGATATCCCATTGACACAAACTTCCAGCCAATCGATAGCTGACGCCAATTTCCTATCTAAATTCCAATGAGCTTCATAAAATTTCCTTCTGTCTGTGTAATATCCACGTCAAGTGAAGTTGAGAAACTAAATCGACCTTGAACTTTGACAGTTAGAGGAAGAGTCTGAATCTCTCGAAATTCCGTGAACTTGGAGAATGAATGATTGTGAAAATTTAGTGTCGGTACTTTTGATGTAATGGAATGTGTAATTGATTTTCTGAGTGTATAATCAAGTCGACGATGCTTATGTCAGAATCTGTTAATTAGAGATGGATGCATTATCATAATGAATTCTGGAAACATCGGGATGAAATGATGCTAGTCGGTACTGACCCCTCTGAACATTCTCAGTATTATACATAAATTTTCCGACGCTTGACCGTTCACTGGAACGTTCGAATCTCTGACCAAAGCTCTTTTGTACCAGAAGAAAAAATTACCACATCATCCATTAAATTGAACGCAGTGATTAAAAATCCTCACCTCAATAGTGAATCCTGTAGTTGGAGTGATACGTGCAAGATCTTGACCCAGTGTTTGAATGACACGCCTACCCCAGATCCAAAGACCAGCAGAAATTCCAAATCCTCCGTACAAAAGAATAAGAATTGGCGTTTCAGCCTCTTGTTTGGCATTTCCCTCTGCATAAACTGCCCATAGTCCGATGAGAGGTCCAATTGCATTGCTGACATCGTTTCCCCCATGTGCAAAGCTACCAAAAGCTGCAGTGAGCACTTGGAGGAAGGAGAACAGTTTGGCAATGTCTGGATTCTCCTCCGCCTGTCGTCCAGGATTTTCGAGCTCCAGATCTTCATTAGTATCAGTCCCTCCGCCCGCCATCAAAAGTGGACTGGCACTGCTGTTTCCACGTAATGTTGGCTGCTGGTCGGTATTTTCAACTTTGGGAGTCGAAGGAGGAATACGAGTCTCGGTAATGACAGATAGGGCAGTCGTTTCCTTCTTGTCACAAGTACCAAATGTAATTGGACCATCTCCTGTGTCTGAGAGTAGGATTCTCCGGCGTTGCACTGGCACCACGAAAACGTAAACAATTACACCTGACAAGATTCCAATGCCTGCAGCGCCAATGACACTTCCCCACCAGGGCACTTGATCTAGCATCAACACTGAATAAAATAAATTATTTGAGTATTTTTAGTAATCGATGACCATCAATCGTAAAATGGTATAATAATGATCTACTGGTAATCAGGCATAGCAACTCCGACCAATTTTTCTGCGAAACTGAATTAATTCACCACTTAGTACCCAAACCTAGTAAAATGAACAGTAGAATTGAGTCCCACTCAATATAGGGAATAGCTTGATGGGGAGACATGGTTACAATAGTGACCCTTGCGGTGGGAACACCAGTCCCGTCCCCGTCGCGAACTCGGGGTAATGCTAAGGACTGGTGAGGTTTCTAATACCTCATCGTACATTGAATTGAATTTAATCGAATTTATATAAATTATTTAATTACCGACGGCAATGGTGGTGCGACTAGAGTGCTAGATTCGTGTGCCAATGATCCGGATTGAAACCCCGGTAATGGTGGTCGAAATTTGTAGCGCTCTAATCTCACCGTTTCACTGCTGAGCGGTAGTCTCGTCAAAGAGACGACTGCATCTGGGCAGTTTATTCCCTCAAATGAGGACTTCCCTCGTTCCTTGGCGAATACAGTACAGGCGTGGGGGTGGGATGGCAATAAATCGTAAGGACCGAAAAGGTATACGAAAGAGAAAAATTAAAAAACTATATATAAATTATTTAAGTCCGGCTTGGGGCATGGGATTTTTAAACTCTCGGAAACCGTTGAACGGGAGTCTAGACGCCAAGAATCATTGGAGAAAAAGTTTCCCCGATGAAGCTTGGACGCCATGTCGGCCAAGGTTTTCCATGGTTTCCCTTGGTCACCAGGAGAGTCTGTACATGGAGTACAGCTCCTGGGGTACAATGCGACATGGTTGGAATTATATAAATTATTTAATTCATACACCTTCAGTAGGGATGGTGAGGGGAAGATTCCGTACATTTACCCAAGCATAAAGAATTCCAAATTTTTATTTTAATGCTATAAATTCATTGAAAACGACCAGATTACGACCTTATAAACGTCATTTCCCCCAAGGGAGAAGCAGAATAAACCAATCTTTGCTTCAGTTTTCCAAGGAAAAATTTGGAGTTGCTATTCGAGTTGATTACCGATCTATTTTCTACTGAGGTCATCATTAATTCGTATTAATATCCAAATTGAGCTTGGAACGAATAAATCTGGGTTGAAAGACCTGCAGTCCTCAGTTATTGAACCAAATTGGTTCCTCCAGTGAAAATTATATTTAAAAAATGTTGAAATAATTTCTCATCAACAAAAATAGGTGTGAAGAGATGGCAATTTATAGAATAAATTTCAATAATTTTTCCACTTGTGAAGTTGAGAACATTTTAACTCGAGAGAAATAAAAATTAATTTTCGAATTACGTTTTGGGCCATCCAAAAGCACCGAAAGAATATTGACACCGACAGTAGCACCATAAATGGCTGGGAGAGCATTGAGTCCTGTATCAACTGGTTTTCTGGCTGTCAGAATGAATTTTTGTATCAGCCAGAATATCCCCACCGACACGAGGCCACTCATCACTGGGCTTGCGAACCACGAAGCTGCAATGTTCGCCAAGGCCATCCATCGCACCTAATGCACATTTGAGAAATGAGATTAACCGGTGAATTGGAATGGGTCAACTGATTTTCAGGATTAAAAATTGAATTTACTCCTCTTGTGCCTCTGCAAACGAGTGAAAATCCAACGGTAGCTCCGACAATCGAATGAGTACCGGAAATTGGTAATCTGAGGCCAGTTGCCAGCAACAACCATATTCCCGAACCAGCGAGACTGCAGAGAGCACCGACCATTAACTCTTTTTCGTGTCCCTCGTAGAGGCTCACATCCAATATTCCCTTTCTCATCGTGTCGGATACCTAAAACATTTTTCCTTCAATTATTTAACTTCCTGTATATTTGAAAATAACAGAATCAAGGTGGTTCGACAATGAACCCGTAGCCCGCCCGAAAAAGTCCAACAGAGAGAAAATCGTAAAGGGGAGGGTTCACGATGAACTCCCATTCCGAAGATTTTCGTTGGTGAATCCGACTTCCAGATGATAACAATTCAGATTTGCCCTACATTCCTCTGTAGAGATGCTACAGATGATTGTATATATTTATCGTATCTAATACCCGAAGAATTTTTACATCCAGTGTTTGTCCATCCAGTATTTTATTGAACTATATTATTAATTTCATAATTCAATTTTATATGCATTCAATTGGATCGTCTAATTAACTGTATACTGTTGGCTCTTTATAGTACAAAAGTGAGAAGAATTGGATTTTCTACCTCGGGCACGAGGCATTGACCGCGAAAGGTGTAAAACAATTATCGATATTCTTAATACGACAAATGTACGCCTTGCGTTAGACTTGAAGCTTGATAATTGATTGATGAGTAATGCTAGGGATACGGCAAGGAATTTTCCTTCACAGGAAATTTCCACCCCTGCAAATACGGATTATCAACAGTTCACTAAATTTCAAGTTACTCATCTAATTATCAAACATCATTACCAGCAAGGAAATTATCGAAAATAGAAACAATAAATACATATAAAATTAACTTAAGAATAAAATTAAATAAGATAAAATATAAATATTAATTATATTAGGGAATGAAGATTGTCATATTCACCTTGTATCCAATCAAAACAGCTCCAGCAATCTCGAAAAAAGTGGCCAGTACACAAGCCTGAAAGACCGTGAGTACACCAGCACCAACACTAGTACCAAAACTATTAGCAACGTCATTAGCGCCTATTCCAAAGGCAAGAATAAATGCAACAATAAACCCAATCACCACCAGCCATAACAAACTCTCGTCATACGGTTCAGACATATTTTCTCCTGAATCTCAACAATTTCACTCTTGCTAAATTCCTCTCACTCGTCGTCCGTATCAATCTCAAATTAACGAGAATTTTTATCAATTCACTCGATTCAATTTTTCCTCCTTTCAATTTAACAATAATTAATCAAGTGTATATACAACTCAGTGATATATACACATTTATACATGTATCATATGTACATCAATAGGTACATGAAAATTGGCAATTCTCACTTTGATTATTTCCCCAATTATTCATTTATTATATCTTGTGTCTTGAGGACAATGACGTCAATTCGGTTTTCGTTGATTTTTCGTACATACTAAGGAGGTAGTTTTTTGTCATAGCACCGGACATCTTCATGACTCACTCGGGTTTAATTTTCTTATTCTTTTTCTTTCTGTTCAGATGAGTTGTAACGATGGAATGCTGATAGTTTAACTGCGTTATTGATTTACGGATGTTGGAGAAATGGTGGAAGATTTCAGAAGACTCGATGACTTTATTTTAACCCTGAAACTTGTCAGCTTCAGCATCGCCCTTGTTGAGGAGAGGCATGAGTTTCTTCCGGGCTGTTGCATCTGTAATGATAATGAGGGAATTTTCATTCGTGTTGATGGAGTTTTTTAAGGGACGAGGTCATTGAAAAGGCCTAGAGAAAATGAGGCTCATCCTCCTCATTTTCATCGGTTTTGCATTACTTTGGCTTCGATTATTTCAGGATCAAAGGAACGGAAGGGGTTCGACACTTTTGGCCCAAAGTTCTCTGGTCCAATGAGGCTTCGTCTGATGGCAGCCCGTGCAATTATGTTTTTAGTTCAATATCTTTTATGTGAATGTCTTTTTGTATGTTTTAGCCACATGTGTTTTTTTATTTTTTCTTTCTCCCACACAAGTTCAAAATTAGTTTTTTGGACGAAGGGTTTTTGGACCAAATAACTCCGATTCAATTAAGGGAAGATAAATTGTCATTCGAGAAATATTTGCAGACGAAAAGAGTTCAATGATTATTTTCAAGGAAATTGTCCCCCCTTTCGGCCATTTCCTATATTTTTTTTTCATTACTGGGGAACTAATTGATGAAATCAAAATGCCAAAATCAGTAAAATACATTTCAATAATTACAGACTCGTTCGAATACTACACAACAACTCTTCCATGAATTGTTTTTTTTCGTTGTTATCCTTTAATCTGATGTATTCCGAAGAATTGGAATATTCTCCTTGTGAAGGGTAACAACTTGAGATCTCCATCGCAATTCACTTTCCTTTCCGTATTCAATATAAAATACAATGAGGGAAGGTCACGAGTCACAGAATAAGAGTCAAACCTGCAACTTTATCGAGTGATTGCTACAGACTGATCAATTTCCCAAAAGGGTCGCAGCCAACGACCTTAATCAAAATTGAAGTTTTCCTTTTAATTTCAATAAATTTTTAATAAATCCACAGAAGGTCATTGATTTGAAATCGATTTACAGTTAATTTTAGCGATTCATTCAACACATCGAGACGAATGGCATCTCACGCTGCTGGGATTGACTAGAAAAATGGAAAAAAATCACAAAAATGGAATTTAATGGAGCAGTGGAAATTTTGGCCAATAAAATTAATGCTCAGGGGGTTAGCAGCACCGCGTGGCAACTGGGGGATGATGCCGGCTGAAGGACGAGGGAAATGCCCTAACGGTTGTACTAATAACGATTTTACTCTACTTCAAGCGAACGGGCGTGATTGCATTACGCACCCTAAATTCGCGATAAAAAATCATAATTTCTAACGACTAAATGGTAATGAAAAAAATGAAGTATTACCGGTATTGTCGCTTTCATATTTCTCCACTTTCGTATTGTAACACTGTTTAGCACTGTGGAATCTCATTCACATGTGATGAATGATGTAATTAAAATGACGGAAAAAAAAATTCTCAAATGATCGAGACAATTCGACAAAAGTGAAAAAATTACTCGACGACTTTTTTTTTTACTCCTGCAAGGTACATTCGCCACGGATGGAAGGATGGTACTGATGATTTCGCCCGCTAAAATAATTCCACGGACATGCACGACGGGGTGCCTGAAGTCGCTGATACAGGGGTGTGGTGGGGGTGAAGATATTGATCCACTTCTACCCCTACTCTAACGGATTTCTCCTGCCGTGTTTTTTTGTTCCATCCTTTTTTTCAGTCTTACCCCACTGACACTGTTGTGATGGGGGTTTTATGCTGCTGAAGGGTGAGAGAAGGGCAGGGACATCCACGTGGACAGGGGCATCCATGTTTGGTGTCCTTGTCGCGGGGGCAATGTAAATCGGAGTTCCAGAAATAATTTATCAATCGTAATAAGTTCTCACTCCTCTTTCGGCTTGGCAATAATGTTATCACTCAAAAATTCCTCCTCTGACTGAAAGGAACTATTTCCCGGATGAAAAGCTCTCAGAGAGTTCGAAACGTGGACACTAAAGAACTGAGTAATGATTTCAATAGTTTTTATTTTCTTTTTAAATTAATATCGTCATACGGCAGTCATTGGCTGAGAGATAAGAGGGAGGAGTGGAAAAATTGCGGTATTTCAGGAAGCTTCGATGATTATCTGCAATTACTTGACACGTGTCTTCGTCAGCGGAAGAAATCTTCGGGGAGTATATATTAATTGGAGTCTTTCATCGTTGCAAATTGATCTATGCGCATGTTAATTAACATGTA
This sequence comes from Psyttalia lounsburyi, assembly GCA_030522865.1. Lineage (NCBI taxonomy): Eukaryota > Metazoa > Arthropoda > Insecta > Hymenoptera > Braconidae > Psyttalia > Psyttalia lounsburyi. The sequence goes on from JAPYZN010000741.1 coordinate 25,592, forward strand.
CAGGCCAATTGAAAAATAATAAAAATATGAAAATAAAATTCTGTAAAAAATTTCAATTGAAGATAAAAATCTTCACGAATGGGTCAGACCGTCAAAAAGAGTCCAAAGGAAGCACTCTGGTTTGAGGGTGACACTGAGTTCTTACCTTGAACACTCAAGTAGCAAATTACAGAAAAAAAAAACAAAAATTCATTTTTATGTGCTCTGGTCTACGTTCAAATCACTGATCCTCCGAATTTTAACCGTCTATCGCTTATTCCACACGAAACATCAGATAATTATTAGTTATTAAAGCTCTATTGCCAAAATTTCCATCCGTCATAATATTTATTGGTACTTGTGGATTCAGAAATGCTTCGGAGATCAGGGGAAATTTTTTGAAGCCATTTTTGTTGCTGTATTTACAGTAACTTTTATATTGAAGATGACTTTACAGTAGTTCTTCCTGATAGCAAGAGATTAAATATCCATCGATTTCAATAATTTTCTATGTATTATTCTATTTAAAGTAATTTATTCCTTGTCCCAGTCTTCCTTCTCCTTTTTCTCTTTCAAAACTTCTTCAATGTAAGGCTCAAGATAGTGGTCATCCTGAAAGAAAAAAGCCAATAAAAATCCTATTTGAGTGCTTTAATCCAGCAGCGGAACGATAAACCATATGTTCGTTGGAGGAATGTCTTTGAATCTGAAGCATGTGGGGGAGTCAAAAGCTCAAAAGAGCTTTTTTTATCATTCTCACGTGAAAATTATTTTCCAATCGGTTTATGAACACAATTATAGCATGGAACCTTATTTGGAGCATCTGGAAATAACGAACCTCCAGAATCGTATATCTAAGTAATGATGCACCTACTTCAAGAAATATATACGACATTTTTTTTGTTCAGCTTATAAAAAAATGGTGTCAATGCAAAATCTTTCAGCGTTTTCAAATATTTACAACACCATAAATTACAAAGGGAGCAATTAATTGCTCATTTGGTTTTACTCGTCTCGGCTCTTTTCATGACTTGTCCTATGATTATTTACATCTTCGTATTGCATCCACTGTTCCTGGGGCAAAACGGTTTTGTTGCAGCTGAGCTGCATAGCTCGAACAATGCGGAAGTTGCGTTCGTCAACGATGTGAGCGGGAAGACGACGAAGTGCCTCCGTGATCTCGGGAGTTTTGTACAGGCAATCGTCATGTTTCAAACCTGGAAGAAACCATTCAATAAATCCATAAGTCGTTGAAAACGAGTTTTGCGAGTACAGGGAATTTATTGATATACCACTGGAATGATAAATGACAACGAGTCAATGAATTATTAATTTCTTTCGTCATTTGACCTTTTTTCAAAGTCAAAAGTGGGTTTAAACCATTAAATTTTGAATGGTTGACAAACCAATTTGTCGATTGGACTTAGTCTACTGTATCACAAAGGCAGAAATCGTGAAAAAATCAAGAGTGACAACATTTTAGAGCAATGGATGAAGTGCAGGGTTCGATAAGAATTTCTGTATCCACGATACACAAAAAGACATCCATGAAAGCTTGATTCTAGTGAACTTAATTTGTCCATTTTTATTTATAACTTTGCTATAGATTTTTTCAAATGGAAATTAATTACTAACCGTACTGATTGAAACGTGACAAATTGTAGGCCCATTTTTTCCAGCTAGTTTCTGAAAAATAATGACAAGTTATGTAAGAATTACTTTATCAAAAATCTGAAGACGATTGTGGACAAACAAACGAACTCGCTCGAATATTTATGAATTTTCAGTAAAAAAAAAAAAACAATTAAAAACACTTACTCAACACAAAATTGGGATGCTTGGCCGACATTGCTGATTATTTATCAATCCCAGAAGATCCTGGATTTCTTCCTCAATATCACTCGAAGAAAATTCCGGAATTTGTGGGTTAGAATACTGAACAACTGCTGGCGCCCTCGTCTTAAAAATGACAATGCAACTCTGTCGGTAAGACAGGCGAGTGTCAATTGTTTGCACTCCCAGGATTTTCCAATGGAAAAAAGCAATTGAAGATCTCAAATAGTCTGGAAAAAACAAAAGACACGTAATGGAAAAAAAATAATGAAAATAATGCACATGATTTAGTGATTACTTGCATCACTTATTAAATGTGAGACTGAAAAAAATGCCATAGGAGGAAAATTGAGGATGTGACGTCACAAAATTTGAATATTAACAGTCCGGGGATGTCGCTGAAACTTGCAACGTTGTGAACCGTTGGAACTATTTTTCAGTGCGCATCAACTGTGCAACGCGGTACATATATAAGCTTCACACGGACTACTTTCACCGCCTCTTCCTCATTAAGAGTAGAGTTGTGTTCACGTGTGGTTGTGTCTCCTTTTTACCACTAAAATAGGTCACACAACCCACCTCAATTCGTGAAATAACTCTTTAAAAGTTATAAAAACAAAAAAAAAAACAAAAAAACTAAAAAAACCTAAAAACCAACCAAAAAACTAAAAAAAAATCAACAAAAAAAACAAAAAAACCATTAAAATCCAAAAAAAATCGAAAAACCGTAGGTAATGTGAAATATCTCGCGAAGCAAAATACGTTTGTTTCTTGAAAAAAAAAACCGTAAAGTAGACGAGGAAAGCGGCAGGGAACAAGTGAAGAAAAGTAAGAAAAATAAATAAAATACTAAAAAAAGAGAAAAAATACCTTTAAAAAATCGTAAAAAAGAGGCCGTGTGTGTTGTGCGACGACGAGGCTTTCTGGTAGACGAAAAGCTCTTCGAGAGGACGAGTGAAACCGAAGGAGGCGACAGGAGGAGAGCAGGTTTTCCCTTCAACCACGCTTGATAGTCCAAGCCATATTGCAGAGAGAGAGTCATTTACGACGAGGCCATTTTAATTTAAACATCAAGCAGAACTTTCATTTATTCTCCTGAAGTATCGGTAAAAAAATATTTTAAAAAATTCAACGAAAATACAACTGAGCAACTCCTCGAAAAAGCGTATTTTATTAAACTAATGAATTCAGGTGCACCAAACAATCCAATGGCTTCACTGTACGTTGGTGATCTCCAGGCGGACATCACCGAAGCTATGCTCTTCGAGAAATTCTCAACTGCTGGACCTGTACTATCCATTCGTGTCTGCCGTGATGTCATCACCCGCAGATCTCTGGGTTATGCATACGTAAATTTTCAGCAGCCGGCTGATGGTGAGTGACCACTTCCAATCAGTTCATTGGATTTTTTTTTCTCAATTTTTCAGACAATAAGGAGAGTTAGGTTTAGGAAGATTCATGGACGCGTGGCCATTTTACGTTGTAGAACGGCCAGACACGTGCGCGCCCCGTTGTAGCCACCATATTGGACGCATGGCGAGACATACCAGACCGCCAACAAATCATTAAAATCATTCCACAAGCTATAGGTTTGGATATTTATTCTGTTTTCAGGGTTTTTCCCCCCTGTTGTCAATTGTTTATTGTAGATTGCTGTGGCTCTTTGTCTTATCGGTTGATTCACATTGGCAGCCATCTTTGTGACGTTTCCCGTGACCATGACTCATGTGTGTGAGTCAATTCGCGGCCATGTGGCTGGGGAAACCGAAAATTTTGGGATTGAGGTAGTGGAGGCAATTTAGATGTTGTTGATGGGAATTTTTGGTTGGACGGTCTGGAATGTTGATACCGGAATATTTTGATATTTCCTGGAGGAATTACCATGTTTTCAATTATGTTGGGGAAATTAATGTGGCTTACGACATAATTTTGCCTCATGTCGAGGATGAGGGAGACCCTCAAAATATTATACGATAAAAATCGTTGCTGGACACGTTCAATGGGCAGCCACAGGAGTTCTTACAGGTTTTACCTGCAAAAAAATCCATGGCTTCTTTGGTTGATCCCTTAGAATAAAGTAGGCTTGGGGTTGGTAATTGCGGGGGGTATCGGGCAACTGCGGGAAGGGGGAAAAATTTACTGGGGGAAATTATGCATTCTTGAGATGAATACATAATTTACAAACATTTCTTCTTTAGATGAACCTTTCTACTATATTATTATTGATATTGTTTATGGCAGATAAAGATTGCGAGAAGTGAATTTTGAGGAAAGAATATACGATTATAGTTAAAAAAAAAAAATTAACGAGCCGAAGTCCACGAATGCAATAATGTCTCACGACAGATTAAGATCGGTAGAAATGAATTTTTACGAGGGAATAAAAAATTATGATTCAAATAAAAAAAATGACGGGCGACGGGGTTCTTCACAATCTTGGAAAACGACATTTAACAGACACGAATTGTATGTAAAATGACGTTTACAGGCAGTGATGAAAGATATATTCGCTGATATCGGTGTATGATCGTGATATTAAAAATACTTGAGATTGATTTGGAGGTGATTTTTTATGATTTAAAGAATGAGGAACTGATGAATTTCTATTTTTCTCCCGCAGCCGAGCGCGCTTTAGATACTATGAACTTTGACATACTGAAGGGACGCCCAATTCGTATTATGTGGTCGCAGCGCGATCCATCGCTTCGTAAATCAGGTGTTGGCAACGTCTTCATCAAGAATTTGGATCGCAGTATTGACAATAAAGCGATGTACGATACATTTTCGGCATTTGGCAACATACTCAGTTGTAAGGTAGCGCAGGACGAGACTGGTGAGTCTAAAGGATATGGTTTTGTTCATTTTGAGACTGAAGAAGCTGCCAACAAGTCCATTGACAAGGTCAACGGTATGCTGTTGAACGGCAAAAAGGTGAATATTTTATTTTTATCGCAAGAAGTATTTTTCATCCCGAGCAATTTCAAGACTGCAAAAATTTGTTTATCAAAGTTACTCATAACATCACATTAAATATTCAAGTGATGAGGAGCCGACCTGCTAGATTTAAAAAATTTTGGTCCCTAGATTCCCCAGAATTCCTCACAATCCCCCCTTATTATAGCCTACCCATTATTTATGCTCGTCCCTAGACGTCCCAGAATCTCTGCTCATTATTACCGTTTACAGGCTTACTAATTACGGCCGAAAGCAGGCATGAAAATTCGACAAAATTCTCCATGGCGGCCGGATTTCACTCGCGAAACAAATACCAATGGTAATTTTTACGAAAACAACACACACTGGTCATTTAATTGCCGACATTTGAGATTTTATGACCTTTCGTTTGACCTCAAGATAATAATTTTTCATGCCAGTTTTCGGCCGCAATTATTAACTTCGTAAACGGTAATAATAAGCAGGCATTTTGGGGAATTTAGTGATAAAATTGAAAAAAAAGTCGAGCAGGTCGGGTTTTAAAGAAATGCTAACAACTACACGCACCTCTTCATCTTTTGGGCGCCTTTCTTTTCGTAATATTAATTCAAGATCCTGATTACGATATTGCACCTCCAAAAGTGACAAATATTCCTTGGGAATTGACTGCTTAAAAGCATGAAGAGGAAGCGAAAGAAAGGATCTTTGAATAAACTTGATTGGTAATAAAAAAAAAAAAGAACATATCATTTATTATAAATTATTAATTTCTACTCACTCAGGTGTACGTTGGCAAATTCATTCCACGCAAAGAACGCGAGAAGGAGCTCGGCGAGAAGGCCAAGCTCTTCACAAACGTTTACGTCAAGAACTTCGGCGAGGACATGACTGATGAAAAATTGAAGGACATGTTCGAGAAATACGGTACCATAACAAGTTACAAGGTGATGGCCAAGGACGATGGAAAATCCTGTGGCTTTGGTTTTGTGGCTTTCGAGGATCCAGAGGCCGCTGAGCAAGCAGTGCTTGAGCTCAACGGCAAGGAAATTACCGAGGGCAAGTACATGTACGTTGGTCGAGCTCAGAAGAAGGCAGAGCGTCAACAAGAGTTGAAACGCAAGTTTGAGCAGCTGAAGATTGAACGATTGAACAGATACCAAGGAGTGAATCTGTACGTGAAGAATCTCGATGATACCATCGATGATGAGCGTTTACGCAAGGAATTCACTACATTTGGCACCATTACATCGGCCAAAGTGATGTTGGAGGATGGCAGGAGTAAGGGCTTTGGTTTCGTTTGCTTCTCAGCCCCTGAGGAAGCGACAAAAGCAGTGACAGAGATGAATGGACGTATTGTGGGTACAAAGCCTCTTTACGTAGCTCTGGCGCAACGTAAGGACGAGAGGAAGGCCCATTTGGCATCCCAGTATATTCAAAGGATGTCAAACCTCAGGATGCAGCAGATGGGTCCAATGTATCAGACTGGAGCTGCTGGGAATTTCTTCGTTCCCACTTTACCTCAACCCCAGAGATTCTATGGACAAGCTCAGATGGCTCAGGTTCGTGCGACACCGCGATGGCCAGCACAGCCCAATCAAGTGCGTCCTAATGCACAAACTGGAAACTCTGGATTTGGCGCAATGCAAGCACCATTCAGAACAGCTCCTAGGGCACCAGCTGCACAAGGTGCAGCAATGAGAAACGCTCTCTCTGCTCGTCCAATTACTGGCCAACAGGCTGTGGGTAATATCAATGCTCAGGGTAGAGCTATGCCTGGCGCTTCGGGTGGAGTTTCTCCAGCCCAGAACAAACCATCCCATTATAAGTATAATGTGAATGTCAGAAATCCACCACCGTCCATGGGCATGCCTCAACCTGCACCTGTTCAACAAGCTGTGCATATCCAGGGACAAGAGCCACTTACTGCATCGATGCTCGCTGCTGCACTCCCTCAGGAACAAAAACAGATGCTTGGAGAGAGATTGTTCCCACTTATTCAGTGCATGTATCCACAACTCACTGGCAAAATCACTGGAATGCTGCTGGAGATTGATAATTCAGAGTTGCTTCATATGCTCGAGCATAACGAGTCACTCAAGGCTAAGGTCGAAGAGGCTGTCGCCGTACTACAGGCACATCAGGCTAAACAGGCCGTCAAGAAAGAGTAAATGGTTGCTCCGTGAGAACAATTTTTTACTCTACTTCTACTTTTTTCATTTACCTTTTTCCCTTTTTTTTATCGAGAGGAGTCTTTTTTTTTTTTCGGTTTCTTTCTAGGGCCGAGTGAGGAGGTTCAGAGCTCGAGGGGAGGGTGGGCGTTTCTCTAATTGAAAATTCATGAAACAAATTTTTTTTAGCAACTACCTCTCCAGTTAATTGTAGTGAATTATGTTTTTTTTCGGTCAGCTCGAGTATGTTTTTTTTCCGAAGATCCAACATTTTCTGTACCGTTTGTTTGTATCGTTCAAGCGATTCATTATTGAATACAATGAGAAAATACACAATGCGAAACTAAAAGAAATAAAATGAATACTTTTGTAAATCAATGTTAACTAAAAAATGATGAAAAATACTAAAAAAAAGAGAAAAATCAGTTTAATCGGTGAGTCAGAGGTGACGATTGTAAAAGAGGTTTTTCTTCAAGTTTTATGGATAAAATGATTTTTTTTCCTTTCGAAAATCGTTGGCGTTTTATTGACTTGTCCTGCCCAGTATGCTTTGAGGAATTATTGAGAGATCTTTATTTATAGGAGAAGAAATTTCATGAAAAACGAAGGTTGAGCTAATTTTTAGAAAAGAAATTTGATTTTTATTCAGTTTAGAGGATTGAGGAATGTAGCACAGATGATACTAACTTCATTAACTGTATAAAGACCACTGGGAACTAGAAAGTGAGTAGGTCAGCTGGTAATGCTCATCAACAAGTCACTGACACAGATTTACTCATTTTCTTCCATTAACCCATATGTTTATTCAACTACGGTTGCACTTACATCGATCTTGATACTCGGAGACTAAATTTGTTTTTCACTATTAAATTGAATAAACAGTCACTTTCACACACCAATTTTACAATCATAAGTAACATTTTGATTGCAATAAAAATGAGATGATACAATGAGAACGAAAGATTATCAAACCCGCCAGCAGAGTCTCGAAATCTTTCTTAGTTTTTTTTTTATTCTTTTTTTGATGGTTTTCGTAATGATGATTCCAGTTTTTATTCGATGATTTTACACAATAATACCCCGTGGAAACTATTCACAAGTTGATGAAGAAATTTATCATTTAAGTTATTATTAGTAAAAAGGAGGTCCAAGTTTTTAGCAAAATAAATAAGGGGTATTTAACAATTGAATAATTGAGAGCGTTTGACAAATCTCTTCATACTCCTTCCAACTTAATACTAGTCTCCATCCTGCAAGGATTCTCATAATTATTCTGTTGAAAGATAGTGAAATACGTCCGGATCAATCTCAAACTATTGTTAATTAACTGATTATTTATGGAAATGAAAATCTTAAGTAACATTTTTTCGGAGCAAATTATTTCATCAAAATAATCTCAATCATCCTAACATCGCTACAGAATTTCATTATCTTCATCCTGTTCTCTTATCGAAGAAAAAATGCAACCCGAGCGAATAAAATGCGCACAAAATACAAATCAAGGAATGCATCATAAACAAATCGGTTCGTTACTTTTGAACTACAAGATTTATTTTATCTGAATTTTTATGGTCTTCTTTTTCCTTCGATGGATCAATTTTACCTCAATCAGTTCTTGATGTGTTTAATTGCTACTGGAATCGAGGACTGTTCATTGGCGATGATTTGGTGGGATTGATTAGACTCAGATGATGGCTTTTTCAACAGAAAATGTGACACATTCTCGTAGACGACCATGGTGATGACCGTCGCTGGTACAACTCTTGTTAAGTTGGGATTCAAACCCTTGTAAAATCCACGCCAACCTTCACCCCTGCAATCAACCACCAGCAATACTTTTCTTACTATTTCTTTCTCAATTTTTGGATGATTTCATTGCAAATTAAAAAAAACCCGCGTACGATTCTTGACGGATGAAAATCAAGGCTGTTTACATAAATTCATATATTTTTAAAATTTACGGACACTATTTATTTTATCGATCAATTTTTTACAAATGAAATGAAAAAAATGATCTTAAAATAATCCGAAAAGATCAGCGAGGGTGCAAGACAGTCGACATTAAATTTAAATGACCTAATTTGATCAGTATTTTAATTGTCGAATAAATGTTTGAAAAAAAGATAATCAGCCAAAAATCGTACTGCTGGTGGTTCAATAGTTCCCACGGTCACACACTCATTCATACATGCAATTTAAAAATTTTTTTTTTTTCTTTAAAGTGGACCCGCCACAAATTAATTACATTTACTCAACAAAAATGACATGTTTTAAATTTATCCAGCGCACTTTTCCGCCACTCGTATTTCTTTAATCTGATTGTTGTTAATAAAAATTGAACTAATTAAACTAGTTATTTAAAAGTGCTAAATCTTAAATAATCCTTTGCATTGGGGAAAAAGAAGTGTCTTAAACAATGAAATTTGTGCCATCGTTTTTTTTTCTTTTGTTTGTAATGACGAGGAAGAGCTATTTACAGCTACATAATAATGGGGCTGTAATAAATAAAGTTTTGCTAATATTTACAGAGTTTGTGAGGACGAGATCTAATTGGTTAAAGATCATAGTTCCCAGGACATTTAATTGTTAATGATTCTCGACGGCATCCAAATTTTTCGAACGAATCCATTACTGAATTTAAGTGCCACTGTAAATCGATCATCATAAGTGAACTCCTTAAAATGAATACGTAATTTCGTATGAATGGTTGCATTCTCGATTATACTACTCACTTAATCCTTCATCTATTAAGGAACCATTATCCAAATATTTTTTCCCCCTCAACTTGAACATTTCTGCAGCTCTTGAAGTTGATTAAATGTGAGAAATTAGATAAAATTCAGTCCAGGTATTCAAGTGAATACTTGGTGAAATATTTTCAAGTTAAGTATGAAATTATCTCGATAGTTGGCGTATTTTAGTGGGAAAATGTGTGAAGATATTCCTTTTAGGAAGCCTCTCTGTCTACAAGAGAATTTTTTCGATCCAAATAATTCTCCAGATATTTGCAAAATCAAAAGAATGTTCTGTTGAGTGTTTTGCAAAGGTGCTTCATAAACAAATTAATCAATTCGAGACAAAGAAAATTACAATGGAGGTACTAAATTAACGGCTTCAATTTTCCATCTCACAACTAACGATCCATAAAAATTTACTCAAAAAAATATCAGTTAAGCTTCTCAGTCACGTACCTTGAGCCAAAATGAATAATGTTTCAGGAATAAAAAAAAACATTAAGAAATTTACAAGCAACAAATGGCAGAAGCATCCAAACTTTCACATACACATATTGAGTCCTTCTGTCATTGGTCTCATTTCCACGTCATTATTTTCCCAAAATATCAATTCATACAAATAAACTAAACGATTTTCTGAGATGATCTGAAGTTTGAGTTAAACGCCGCCGGTGACCTTCTCATAGATGATTATGATGAGACAAATGTTTGGTGTAACATGCACAAGGTACGGTGATAAGCCTTTGTAAAAACCCCGAATTCCTTCTGACCTCCATGTAACTTGTATGCAGTGCCATGTGCCCCTGTAGTTATGATGATGATCTTGGAGACGTGCTCTGACGACTTGATACGGGTATGTTGAAGCAGCAGCGATCAATTTTGATATTGCCGCAAAGAAGATGTACTCCATAGTTCCCTAAAATAGTAAAAGTCAAATAATCAATTTAGTTTGCAAATTCATTAGTTATTATTTCTAGGGGATATTGCAGTAAGAAACTATTTCTGAAGAAGGTTATGCACCAACAAAAAAGTTTTAATATTTTACCTTAAATCTACGAATTTACTAAAACGAGAAGTATTGAATATAATAAATTGCAAGAGGCTACAAGGAATTTCTTCTAACAATACTCGATTCCCTAAATATCATCCACATAAGACCTGACTCACTCGTTTTTTTTTATTTTTGTCCCTAGGTTTTCCCGCTAATTATGGTCGAGAACAGATATGAAAAATTATCGTCGTGGGATCAACCAAAAGGTGATAAAATCCAAAGTGTCGGCAATTACGTTGTATGTGTATGTTGTTTTCGTAGAAATGATCATTTTTGCAATACCTGCCGAAAAAGTTCACTTTTCGGTACGGTTTTTCGTGCGTAAAGTGGTACTTTCCCGCACTCCGCACACAAAAAAAAAAACACTTTGCCCTCCTAAATTCCCCTCGAAGCGAACTTTGGCAGGTATTGCAAAAAATTAAGTGTGCAACACGTGCGTATCGCCCTTTTCGTTTCGTGTGACTCGTGGCCGCCCGGGAAAAAGTGCTACTTTACGCACTAGTTGCACAATACACTATTGTGTTTCTATCTGCAAGTGAAATTCGGCCACCATATTGGCGACTTTATGGTGGTTTTGGGGGAAAATTGAGGTTTGTTATATACACACATTATTATATACTGATCATCATTAGCCCCCCTGGGACCTAATTGCCTAATTGCCGTCTAGGGACAAAAATAGAAAAAAAATCGTGCATGCCCAGCCTCAATAAATTTATTGATCTCCATCGTTACTTACCAATTTAGTGTCAATGGTCATTTTCCTGTAAATATTATAATGGTTCTTCATCTCTTCGTATGTCATGAACTGAATAGCCCCATGTGACACCCCAAACATACCAGGAACTAAACCCTGAAGATACGAAAATTATTACAAACACTTTTCGTACAAACCCAATGATTTTCCATAGGAAAAAATACAATCTTTTTTCATTCTCTCTCATCGTACTTTGTACAATCCCCTGACTCCCTCAGTCCTGTAAATCTTCTTAAGTGCATCCATCATTCCAGAGTATCTCTTAGACTCTGACAATGTTACGTCAGTCTTGTATTGCAAACATAAACGTGTTTTAATAACCCAAATTGGATTTGTCATCAGAAGAGTAAGTACACCAGCGTCAGCTGCTGCAAACATGTGAAGGGATGGACCCAGTGGTTTTTTCGAGTTGCCACCTTGTATCCAGGTTTTTATACTATTGTAGCTGTAACAAAAAAAGTCATCAATGAATATTCGATTGGACCCAGTCACTCATTGAAAATCATTGAGCGCATTTTTTTTAGAGGGATCTATAGAAAATTTTATACATAAATAATTAATTAATTGTTAAAATTTGTTGTCATCAGTGCGAGGTGAAGGATGAAGGGAAGTGAATTGAGTTATTTTTAAGGACTTACAAGAAGAAATAAAATCCCCAGGAGCTTCCAGATCCTAAGACGTTGGGTGCTACTCCTCTGTAGAGTCCCTTCCATCCTTCTAGCCTCACTATTTCCCTCATTGCTTGTCTCAGTCCTGAATACTGTGGCACAGATTTTGTCACTCCATCGTTGACTGAAAGGGGAAAAAAACATTCGGTTATATAATTTTCTCTGAAAGAAAAGGAAAGCTTAAGATAAAGTCCGCACATTATCCACAAATCATCAATTCAAAACAATAAATAAAACTAGATAAGTCACTTGTTGTTAACAAATATTATGGTACTATAATTCTATTTGTACTTCCTGAAGCAGGAATAGCTGTGCATCACGGTTAAGTTAAACAACATGTTCAATATTTACCTACTCTAGGATGTATTTTTAAACAAAAAAAAAGTGTCAAGTGATAAGGCAAATCAAAAATAATCTTCTTAGAGGAGTGAGGGAAAAGCGGATTATTCTCACAGGAATCAGACGATTCAGAAGGGAAATACGGTCGTGAAAGAGATTTTTTACACGAAAAGGAAAAATTAGAGTATTCTAGAAAACAAAATCCCGGAGCTCCAGCCGGGAATCGAACCCGGGACCGTCCAGTTATGCGCCGGACAATGATTCATTTTTTTGTAATGGAACAGATAAAAAAATGAAACAAGAAAGTCTTTAATAATTATTTAATTTGTATTCGATGAATTACTAAGTATTCAATATTTAATTCAATTTGAAGTATGTGGTAGCTGATAATTCAAGTTAACTTGCTATTTTCATGATTTTTAACAAAAAAAAAAAAACTGTCAACAATAGAATCTGCAAACGAGGAATGGCATGGACTTTAGAAACGAAATCTAATAGCGGAGAGTGGGGCAAAATAGAGCGATTTCAATTATCGATAACTCGGGATTGGCCGAGCGAAATTGAATGACTTTTTTTTATATTTGTTGGAATATACAAAAATATCTTCTCAGCTTTCCGAAAACTACTCGACATATATCTATGACATTGGGGAAAGACGATTTCTCGGAAAGGACTCATTTATGAGCGGTGGTACTGCATACTTGAGAGCGGTTTAATCCGAAACATGTGTCCAAATTTTAAGGAACGTTCTGTTCTCTGGGGTCATAAAGTTTTCCTTGAGTTTGTCAGAAAGGGTCTTTCATTTTTATTATAGTTCAGTCTTTCGACCACTGTCTTCGTAAACAGTCGTGCCTTTCTCGTGTTAAATAAAGTTTTCATGACGCTGTGTCGGAAAAGTAACTTTTCAAAAATTATGTTCGTAACAAGTGAAAAAAAGTGGTTTTGGACTCGTGGGATTATATCGCTCGCCTTCGGCTCGTGATATAAACCTCCCACTCGCCAAAAACCATTTTTTTTCACTTGTTACGAAATATAATATTATAATAGAAGAAATATTAAGTGTTGTAGCTGAATTATTTGTTTGATTTTTCCCATATTCTAATAATATTGAAGCCGAAATCCTGTTTTGCAATTAAGTAAAAATGATTAAAATGCACTCTGCCGATCCCGAATTATTGTTAATTGCAGACATTTCATTTTGCTCCATTCTCTCCTAATCAACTTTAAATTTAGAAAATAGCCACTTCCAAAGTTGAAGAGTTCGTCAAAAATATCATCATCATCAAACATCAAACGAACAAAGGGAAGATGAAAAAAATCCTGACGTTTCCGGGAAAATGTAAAACGAATATCGAAAACTTGAAGTGAATTGTTATCCTGATAAAATAGTGTTAGTTCGTTGGCAGACAACGAATAAAATGAACGAGCATAGAAACTGTCTGACGCAATATCGGAGCTCGTTGCTTGTTGGAGTGAAGAATAGATGTGCTCTATTACTCCATTTCCCCAATTTCTCCCCAACGGGCGAAAGAAAAAAAACGATTTATTAAAATTTTGATGTTGCAACGAATTGTTAATGGCTCAATGAGACAGAAAATATGTCTACATCGCAAAACGACATCAAAACGGAATCTGCGAACTAAATATATCAGAGTGAGTCTAAACACATGGATATGACTGCGAGATTTTATATCTGGCAACGTACAAAGTTCAACGGATTTTCCCTAGAAATATCAACCTGTGTCGATATTTCTTGTTATCTGTGACAAAAATTATTTATCAAAATTATCGTAGATTTAATGGGCAATAAAAAATCAATGGGCGATTACTTCTCGATAAACTTAATCGCCTGTGAATATGGCCACAGACGAAGTAGTTTTTTGTTCGAGTTTATCTGTATTTCGATTTGTTTATAGTTGATCATCGATTGTCATGAAAAACGACGACAAGTGTAAAAATGTAGCTGAGCTGATTATGTTCATCAAAACAGGGATATCACTTGCAGCTTGAGACGAGCCCCCATACCGACGATTATTCATTGGCAACAATGGTCTCATTATGTTTGTCACAAGAAACTGAATCCAACGTTATCATACTATTTCGTGTGGAAAATTACACATGGAAAATTCCGCCGAGCCTGCAAATCGCTAGGTACCTGAGAGAGAAATGGGAGCATTTGTTCTAGTCAAAAATTCCAATTTAAGGACCGGCCTGTTCAATTCGTTTATGTGCCTAGATTCCACAGAATTCCCTAGGACACCTGCCCATTATAGCCATTTACGGGCTTACTAATTACGGCCAAAAACCGTCATGACAAATTATGATTTTGGGGTCAGACGAAAGGTCATAGAGTTTCACGTGTCGTTAATTAGGTCTCAGGGGGAATAATAATGATTAGAATATAATAATGTACATATAACGGACGCCATTTTTCCCCAAAACCACAACAAAATTCTCCAATATGGCGGCCGAATTTCACTCGTGAAACAAACAGAAATGATAATTCCTATGAAAACAACACACACTGAAGACCTAATTGCCGACATGTTAGATTTTAAGAATTTTCGTTTGATCCTAAGATCATAATTTTTCATGTCTCAATTCGGTCGTAATTAGTAAGCCTTTAAACGGCCATAATGAGCAGCGTTACTGGGAATTCTAGACACAAAAAAGAATTGAGCAGGCCGGAGCTCAACAGAGAGAAATGAGAAAATATCTGGGTTGTCTGATTAGATAGGATGTCAGTGGATCGTCGTAAAGAAGGGTCATAAGGTTCAAATCCCTGATAAATTAATTCAGGGAAATACTTTCGGTTATAAGGAGGAGGAGATTTTATGCCGTTTTAGGACATGTTATAAACTTGTTAATTACTTTTTGTAAAAATATTTAAAAAAAATTCACAGAATATTTTGCCCTGAATTTATTTAAAACAAATTATTTACTTCCGAATATGTTTGGCTCATTTCCAACTTTGAAAAATGCTCTCTGTAATTGATAAAAAATTCTCTCAGTTATTGATTGTATATTCGACATAATTGAGAATCAGAGGATTGATAACCTCGAGTGTTGATAAACTATTTATTATTGTTTGCAAACCTCTATTACCTCGTGTACGACCTCCGGGAATAACAGGAGACCGGCGATTTGTCAACACCTCAATGGAAAAATTAATTGTTTATATGTTCACTATCAATGCCTTAAAAAATTTCCAAGCGATTTCCTAAACAGTTACTTCTTCCTCAAAAAGCCATTATTTTCAGCCATAAATTGAATTTGCCAATAATTTTTCACGTCAAAAAAATCATAAATTTTCATTACCACAAATGGAAATGTCATTTGTCATGAAAGAAAAATGTAAGTTATCTTCCACCAATGAGGAAAAACAATCGCTTACAATCGAGAGATTTCGCATTGTTAACACTGGGAAAATCGCCAGAAGTTTATTTTCGTTATTACCGACGTCACGAGGTAAAATAAATACATAATGAGGCACGTGTGATACTGTCGCCGGAATCCACGTGAATATTGAAAAAAAAAAGAAATTATGTACAAAAGATCACGAGTGACAAAAAAAATTGCGAATTCATGCCGGCCTCGGTTACACAAAAAAATATGAATCCTTGACCATAAGAAACAATTCCAGAAAATAACAAACGTTCGTACAATAGTGAAAGTGCTATGTTTCTCACTCGCACGGGATCGCCAATTTTTTATGGAGACGAGGAGATGACTCACTCGTTTGCACGCTGACATGTCTCGTTTTCTCATGAGTTGTTAGAATTTGTATAAACAGTATAAATCAATGCAAAATGAGAAAAAATATTGAGAAACATACTCTCACCGAAAGCGAAAGCACAGAGGGCAAGGTCAGGTCTGTCATAATTTTTAAATTGAGGTCAAACTGACTGACACGTGTTCTAACGATAAATCTCTGACTGAATGAAATACAGGAAGTAATTCCACATGACCAAAAAATTGAGTGTTTAATGTGTGAACGCATGAGTCCCGGTCATTTCGTGATTCTCGAGTGAACTAGAATTTTCGAGGGCCCATTTTCACACTTTTTTTTCTATCAAACAATGAAAATACTTCTTATGGATGGCTTAAATAGACGGATTATTGCCACATTTCATCTTGTTGGAAACAAATCTGGATTTCATGCGGAGATCGTGGCCAGATAATCTCCGCATTTGTTAAAGGAAGAGAAAAAAAATGATGTACCTGCGAATCTAATCTTTATGAGATCTAGCGGATGCAGCATAAGAGTAGAAACGACGCCCCCAGAGATCCCAGCAACAAGATGTTCATACTTGAAGTGACTCAGAACAGGCAGAGACGTTCTGACCGCTCCAGTTCCAGTTGTCTTGATCGTCGACATTTTATCAATTTTCAATTGATCCGTAGAACACTCAGCATTCGTTACCGTTGTCCCACGTTTTCTCTGGCTCTTGTTACTTGTGAAATCATCCTTCTTCTCACCGTCACTAGCGAGTTCTACCGAGACCTTTCGGCATATCAGTGTATTATCTGGTAACACCGTGTCTCTGGCGATTCAACGGGTCAAGAATAAAGGAATTCTCGGTGGAATTATTTCGTTGCACTCCCTCCGGCACTTGATAATTGCTCAACGAGATTTTCACAAGAATCACGCGGGTTACGGCGATTAGAAAATTATTGTTACGCAACTGCAGACACGATGCGCACGCCGAACGCCGCCATACTGATTTCGGGATGGAGAGACGTCGGGAATGATGGGCATGGAGTGCATCGTGCTCTTTGCCAAAGCAGTCACCTCAGCCGTCCACTCGGTCCACTCCCACTCTATACCTCACTTCGCAATCTCTCTCGTGACTCCCACCACTCCAGTGGAAGCTACTTCTTGAGCAAAATTTAGTGTAGAGAGAATCTCTCGCTACAGTATCTCTTGGTAGAGGGAGATGTACTACTCGAGTCAAATTAGATTGGAACTGGCCACCATCCAAGTGATAAACGAGCGACTTTTGAATAGGGAATTACGCCAACGAATACTAAAATGTTTATCGTTACGTCAAAGTTTTAACAATCATAGTTTTCTGTAGTCTCCTAATAATTAGTTTTATTTTAATTATCTTTTAAATAATGTCTGTCTACTGGTCAGTTATCTCAGTGGTCCATCTATTGGGCGGTTTACTCTAGTTATTCATTTTTCCGAGCTCATAATTTTACTGGGAAATTATGGAAAATGTCATGAAACTTGAACATACAGATACTTCCGGGAATATCGATCTTTTAATATTTACGGATTACAGATTAAATTGTTGAAATTAGGAAAAAACAACAACTTTGGTACAAATGGTATGATTTTTTTCTGAAATGATTTTTGTAATAACGGAATTAAATTAAATCTAAATGTTGATAATTAGTGTAATTAGCAACCCCAACTGAATTGATTTCATTACATCCCCTGGTTGCTCATAATAATATAAATTTTTTGCAATACCTGCCGAAAGAGTGCACTTTTCGGTACGGTTGTTCGTGCGTAAAGTGGTACTTTTCCGCACTCTACCCCCAAAGAAACCACTTTGCCCTCCAAACCTCCCCTCGAAGCGAACTTTGGCAGGTATCGCAAAAAATTGGGTGTGCAACACGTGCGCATCGCCTTTTTTGCAATACCTGGCGAAATAGTACTTTTCATGCCCGAGCCTTGAAAACAGATCATCGTCTCCCACGTGCAAAATTGCCTTCCGAGCCGAAGGTGAGGATGGCAAGCACGTGGGGGAGGGTGATATGTTTTCCATGGCGAGGCTTGGATATTATTTTTCGTGATGCGGGACCTGGAAAACGCCAAAACGGCGTTTTTCAGGCGCCGCGCACGAAAAAGTTTACTTTTCGATACGGTTTTTCGTGCGTAAAGTGGTACTTTTCCGCAAAGTCTGCGTAAAAGTCAGAGGTCGTGCGTAATGTGAAACTCGCGCGTAAAGCTTCGCTTTACGCGAGCAAAGAACCCCATGGCATTAGTCGTGAACGATATTTTTTTGTAGAGATTTTCACTTTTTCGAGGTTGGTGAAGGCTGAGTACCAATTCCCGAACGAGGTAAAGTGAAGAGCAGTACAGAAATAGTATATTTCGTTACGAGTGAGACGGAATTTTCACGAGTGTGAAGTTGGCTGCCCGAGGCGGAGCCGAGGGCTGCCAATCACACGAGCTGA
>JAPYZN010000742.1:0-23436 GCA_030522865.1 Psyttalia lounsburyi
ATTGCTAACATTGCTAACATTTTTAATCAATTATTACTCAAGAATTGATTCTTCTAATTTTGTCTTGCGAATGGAAGCCTCGTAACTTTAAGAGTAACTGTAAGCCTCGGTAACGTAAGAATGTTATTAACTGTGAATTAACCATATTTTTAGGTCATAGCTGTGTGCTGATAAATTCGATATTTTATTCAAAATATTTTACAGAGTTGGCAGCTGTAATTGAGTTTCACTTTGATATCTGAGCTGTCTGAGCGAGATCGACCTATGTATCGCTGACATATAACAATTTCATTAAATTTCGTTTTTCCTCAATATCTCGAAACCTATTAAACAGATTTCATTTTTTTTTCAATACTCGTCAACGAGCACTATTTGGATCACACAAAATCTGAGGACCCGTTCTCATATAGTCAATAATTTATTTAAAAATGGGGATTGTAAGATGAAATTTGGTATGATTATAGGTTCCATGATATGAAGAGATTAAACTGTGGATCAGTGCAATCAATCGTAGAGTGGGGTGGTTTTCGAGAAATGCATTCTCTTGCGAAAGAAAATTTTACCAGCAGGTTATTTTATCTTCTAAAAATGGTGTTTTTGTGGATAATGACAATAACTTTCAATGAATAAATAAAAATAAACATTTAATCTATAAGTTACATTGAGAAACGATGCGTGCAATGTAGTTTTAACGAACTATATTTCATTCGCAAACTGAGAATTCCTCTGTAAATCATAAAACTATTTTATCAAAAGATCAAATATATACATGTTAATTTAAGATTGGTGCTGGTAGAAATCCAATGGGAAGTCTACTCCCAAAGAAATTGGTAGCAATGAAAAAAAAAACAAATCTAATAACACATTAAGTAAAAGTCAAACAATTTCTCTCGAATAGGCTCAATCTACACCTATTTCTCTCTGTAGAAGCCTTCAACGCAAACTCGAAATTCTCGCAAAAATCTGAATCGAACATATTTATTCTGTCACTGCGCAAATGACACTCGTCAATATAACCCCATATCTGCGTCGACCATGTGACCCGTCGACAAGCCAATCAATAGCCATTCATTTCAATCAAGAATGTTGGTAGGGAAAAAATGGAAATCGAAATTCTGGCACTCCCCTCAATAAATAAAGTCCTCAGTATCGAATTTGAAAATGTACAGAGCAATATTGACTCCTGCTATTTGTAGGAGTGATGAGAAAAAAATATCTCCGCCATTGGTTGCATTAATGTAAAAAGAATATTGAATCAAAGCGGCAATGCGATTGGAATCACACAACGCCAGTCAGATTTACCGCGATGAAAATATATCTGATGCTTCGGTGCGTGAACTGGATCATATACCCGACATAGAAGGGGTAAACGCGGTGACAAAGATGGATGCAGCAAAGGCTGAGAGGGCGACGACAAGATAAACTCTGTATCTCACACAGCATTCTCGATGGATTTGATATCAAACCCTTGATAGTGGTGAGATTATTGCATTGATGCCAGCCCATAAACATACGAATGTTATTGAGATTTAGTGGATGATACTTTCATTCACAGTTTTCACATTAATCCCATGACAATCTCTACGGTTCGATGAAGCGGAGGCTTCATTCTGACATAAACTCCTCAAGTATGGAAATAAAATGTAGACACGTCCCTGAGAATTATATTTATATAAACTAGTATCTGACATTAACGTACGCAAATTTAAGTTATTTTAAATGTCTCTAAGTAAAGCAGTAATGACAATAGTACACTGACAGAAAAACGTACTTTTCACTGAAAAATTAATTCTTGGTTCAAGAATACTGTTTACTGGTTCATTCCTGAACCAATCTTGTTCTTTTATCCCTTGAGTATGCACGTTGTCCAGGGAAAGAAAAACCTTATAACTTTCCTTCGCTGGACAATGAAAAATACTTAAGGAACAAAAGAGAAATATTGGCTCAAGAATTATGTGGTAGTAGAAAATATTCTTGAACCAAGAATTAATATTTCAGCCAAAAGTACGTGTTCTTCTCAGTGTAATAGTAACGTATAAGAAAAGTAGACAAGTCGGCCTCACGTGCAAAATTACAACCCGAACCGATCGCGACGGTTGTAAGAACGCGGGGAATGCTTATCTGATTCTCCTCCCGAGGGTTAAATACGATTTTTCTGGCAAAATGGATGAAAGTGAGCGCTTCTAACCGAGCTGAGCGAGATTAGAATGCCCACTTTCGGTCCATGTAGGCAGAAAAATGCCCACCCACCTTACCCACTGCATATCGATTGTACCCCCGAAATTTGATGCCCAGCCACTGTCTCCAACATCTTCCCGTCCTACGAGATTCTTGTTTCTCATCGTACTCCGACATCTGATTTATACGGCTGTAGCGGGGCATCGAGTATCCCTCTCAGAAGACATTCCCAGGGGTGTCACAGGGCGTAAGAACGCATGTGCACATCGGTCACGGATAATCGAATAGCGTCTACGTTAGAGAATGTTAACGTCATTCGAGACACCAGGGTTATAGACGCCTGACTATGTACCAAACGATACAACGAGAGAACATGTGGGCGAATACTCTAAGCCAAGAGGTTGACAACGAGGGTAAAAGGTACGAGTATGTACCAAGCAAGCTAGAATCTAATCTCAGCAAAGTGCATCCGCATCGTCCATGATAACACTTGTGTATTGCACCTGGTCTCAACTTTTTCCACTCCCCCTTGTTTTTCTACTGTGACAATGCTCTATACCACTTCAATGGGCCACTGGTACAAACGTGTGTACTCTCATCTTGTTCGTCTTTTAGTCATCCCCTTTCATCAGCTATCTATTATCCCTCTCCACTGGCTCAACTCACTTCTCGTTTATTACTTGTAATGGTTTAACCCCCTTGGCTCCCAACACGTGAGTGCTCTTTCATCTTCTCCTTTACTCTTTCGTTTCACTGCCCCCTGATAAATGGCAATTTTTCAACGTCATTTCCACCGTTTTCTGATACTTAAGTCTCGGCGGATGATTCCATTGGAATCAGAACCATAAACTGCTCAGTTGCGATGTTAGATTTCAAGTTGGTGATGAAGTTACTTTGAAATTGTTCAACTTTTGAGCTTTTTTCAGGATCGAGTGCTTTTTAATAGCCCTTTTATGGATTTTGTCGAGTTGTTATGCTGGATTGAAATTTTTTCAGAAGTGCTTATATCGCTGGCTCTATTTGTTGGAGGAAATACTGATGATGTTTTTGTGAGTCACTAAACTTGCTCAGCCGAGTGCTCTTTTCTGAACAAAATATTGACTACCGACTCCAACAAGTATTTGCCTATCCCAAACTGCCCTATAAAGATGAGTACTGACCTCTCATAAATAAATATTTTGCATTCTGCAGTCCTGTTTTACGTTGATCATTCTCAACTTTAGTATTTAACTTCAATTGGCAATAATTGAATAGGTCTGATATACTGACGTTTACAGTGGCTCAAATATCAGCTCATATTTTCAAAGAGAATAATGCTAATGTTTTTGCGAATTGCTGCGCTTATTTAATCAGCTGCTCTCTTCTCGAAAAATATTTACTCCCAATTTGCTCGTTTATGGTTTCACTCTACCCATCAAGGCTCCACTGCATGCTTATATAACGCTGAACTTTAACTGAGCGTTGAGATTGAATCGCTGGGAGATAGTTTAACCGACTGCAACATGAAAGAGACTCGCGAATTATCTGTGCAACGATCTTTAGTTATGAAGCGAGCGTATTTATCAAATAACGTAAAACGAATATTTGTAATTTGGGACGTAACATCTCTAACAGTATCGTTGCAAGTTTCCTGCAAAATTGTATTTGTGGAAATCTCAAGTATGGCAATTGTTTGCTACCCCTTGGATGCAGGCTCGAATAATTGAATTGACAGTCAGTGCGATTTATGCGCAGGGGTTCTGAACAATATTTCCTTATGTGGAACCGTAGATATAATAAGATATCTCGACGGGTAGTTAGCCGGTAATTTCTACTCTAGCTCCTGCCGATAATGAATTTTCTACCTCGGTGGTATCTCAGCTCCGTGAAAAGTAACATAGTTGGGAAAATCTTGGACAAAATTGCATATAAATCGCAGCTACTGTATTTTCACTGTAGAAACGACCAAGAAAAATCAGGGCCGCATTGAGTCGTCGAAATGGAGCAGCACGTTTCCTTTCTAGGACGGATACATGGAAAAGTTAACAAGTTAATTCGGGAAAAATTGTTTATAAGCGAAAGGGAAACAATACGGACCATGTGTGCTTGTCAATAATTCAAGAATGAAAAGGTGAAAATTCACGATGCTGATTTATTGAAATACTGTATTTATCTAATCCTGTCATGTAATCGCAGGAGATGTATTACGATCTGTTAGGAGGCGCTTACAATTAACATCTGTTTAATGAATATTAGAACGAAAAAGTCATTGAGAAATATGATTGTTTCTAGTTTGCATGGTAAAAATCACCAAGATTTTTCCAGACAGTATTTGCCAAACTTTTTTCTTCTGCGTGCATGCACTTGAATTTTTGGGGTTGTGGTTTTACCGTTACACATGCGGCAAGTGCACACTTGGAACTTCTCGAAATGGAGACCAGATTTTACTTTTCCTTTGGCTGCTCATTACGCCCTACTTGTTCAGTTTCGCCAACTTTCACAGCTTTATTCCTTCCTCCGTCAGCTGAACTGCTTTCAAGAGTTCAAAGTACTTTTCAATTGCATTAGCAGAGGTTCCATTCTCCCTAAATTCAATATTGTTAGGTAATAAAAAAGAGATAGCAGTGGTTTGAAGAACACTCCCGAGCAAGTTGGCGATTCAGTTCATATACGATCACTGGCCATTAGTGCCGTGTTAATTGGAAATCATTAACTATTGAAAATGAAAACTATTCAGCTCGCCGTGGATTGAGACAATAGGATTTGTACCGTTATAACATCTTGGATTCAATTTCCGGTTCACTTTCAGCTGATTTTCATCAAATTTCTGTGTTCCTGGAATTTCAACCAATTTCGTCTTTAAAAATTTTAAATGTAATGGAAAAATCAGTAAGAATTGTCTATTCCATTTCAATTATGCCTGGAAAATTTGTAGAGGTCAAGAAGAGTCTAGTAAATATATGGTCGAGTTTCCAATTCATTGAAACTTCAAATAAGCTGAAGAATTTCCATCGAAAATGAACATTTATGATTTTTCTTTTTTTCTGTGATTTAAAATTTTTTCGGATAATATTTTTTATGCTTATTTGGTTTTCGAAATGGCAACCAAGATCTGCTTGTTCATGTCATTGTTCAGAGAGATGGCGACTCTATCCAAATACAATCATGAAGTTTATTTGCTGTAGCAGAGTTGTGTTTGTGAAACGTCAGGTGGAAGTACAGGGACAATGCCAAAGTTGCGTTTTTTTCATTCGATTGGTTTGCAGTTGAACCAATTGAATTTGAATAAAAAAAGTACATCGCATAAAAAAAATAAACTCTTTTGCTCACGTATGTCTACCTGACATTCCACAAACACACCCTCAAAAGCGTGTGCGACATTTTCATATTTCACAAATACAACCAACTCAACATAAACGAACTTCGTGTCTTTGCACACCAAGTCGTCAACTCTTCGAAATTAAAGATGAGATGGAAAAACATTTGCTCATCGTCGCAGCAATAACCAAATGCACTTGTTGATGTGCGTTGTTTTATATCGCGGATTCTGGTGCTAGCGAAATGTTGACAGGGAGCCAATATGACCGAGATGGAAATTTTTAATTTCTCCTTTGATAATATTAAATATCACCGATTTGGTCATACACTGTTACAGGATAGATGTAATAGAATATTACCGAATTGATAATCCATCGTATTTCCAGTTAGCAAATATTGAAAAAAAATATTGCCAATTGCCGAGGTTTAATTATCGATGCGGTAATATTGTTTTTCGCTGTGATAGCGGCAATTCCTAGATGTTCATAATCTACAGAGAGGGATGTGATTGGTGTATTCATCCCGAATTCAATTCTCTCTGAATTTCATCGGATATGCATCAATTATTCAATGAATGGTCTCCCCCCCCCCCCCCCCCTCACTCTCGCTCTCGTACTCTCTCTCTCTCTCCCTCCCAGATGTACCTATATTCTTCCTCTGATGTAGCACTCCTTGACTATTATGAAATGAAATCTCGTTCCAAGTCTGATATCGGATTGCATCCCCCGCATCTTAGCCTCCGCATTCAATTTAAAATCCACTCGCGTCGTAGTTATCGATGAAGAAAAGTTTCAAATATCATAAATGAGTTTTGCACAGCTTTTACTCCCAAACACACTAGAGATAACGGCTGAACAATAGTAGCGAACAAAAAGTTCTGAGTTTTATGCTGCATTTTTTTCATCACCATTACTCGATTTTTACTTATTAAAAAGGAAGAGTAGTGAATACTATTGATAAAAACATTGCGGTATCTGTTGTTCTTAAGTCGATAAAACTTCATGAAGTTTCAATATATTTCAATATGCATTAAGATATTCTCTATAATCATTTCCTAAAATGCATTTAGATCGATTTACGGAAGAAAATAAAAAAAATCACATTTTTCTGAAAATTTAATAAAAACTCAAAGAATATATTTCCCAAAAATTGCTTCATTTTCATACGCATGCTTTGTAGAGATTGATTTCGTAGTATTTCACATAACTGTTCCTGCATTTTTATTTATCGTAAAAAGCGACTAACAAGGTCAACCACTAAAATTATCCGTGATTTTTTTAAGTGCGTTTTTTAAACGCGACGAAAATTTAATTTTGATGAATTAAATTTAATTCGATTTAATTTTTGTGTATTTTAATGAATTTCAATGCACATCAGGTAATGAGAACAGTCGCGTCTGGGTTTCGAACCGTGGGTCACGCTAAGTGCTGGTGAGTTTGGTTTAGACCTTATCGCACGTCGATGTGAATGATTAGAATTTATTTAAAATCCTATAATTGATATACCTTCAGTAGGAAAGGGGAGGGGCAGGTTCCGAACATCGCCAAGCATACTGAATTTAAAATCGTTGTCTTGATAGGAAAAAATCATTACAAGTAACCAGTCTCCGACACGAGAAGTATCATTTCCCACAACATACAAGCAAAATTAAATCAACCATATGTCAGTTTTCAAAAGAAAAATTGTGAGGTGCTATATTTTCCTGTTACCGCACATCATACCAAGGATGATTGCATATTGGGGCCCTAATAATCAGCTGAACGGTGAGGTCGAACCTTATTCGCATATGACATGTGATAGGATTGGAAGTTAAACGATTTGCGACACCCGACGTGATCCGTCGCGAGCAAAACCGCTCGAATTATACTGAAGCCGGCCAATTCTACGTCCCCCTATAACCCGATAAATCTAATTACCCCTGCGGCTGCCAATAATTTCACCGCTTGAGAGCGAACACCACCACATATCCAATATACCGACGTACGTGAGGAGACGCACATCTACGGGAGGGAGGAGGAGAGCTGGAGTATTTGACTCGGGTAGGGAATGATAGGACATACCTGGCGAGCCGCGAAAGCCATTCGTAGCAGTACTAGCGTTGCCATCTCGCGTAATCGCGGTTCCCTCCAAACCCCCAAGACCTTACCGAAGGCTTCGATGGCTTTTACTTTGACCTCTTCAGTCAGTCTACTCCCATGGACATAAGGTTAAATTTAATGAGCCACTTGCCATGACACGAAAGTAACGGTCAATCTCATTGATTCATCTAGAAGAGATTAGTTTCAAGTTTTTGAACTAATTTTCGATGACTCGGCTATATTGCATTGAATCGAACAGGCGAGTCTACCAATTTTTAAACTACGCACAAAATTTCAAGTGAAACTGAGTTATTATTAATTTTAATAAATTCAGTAATTACAATTAAATTGAAAAAAGTTGAAGTAGACTCAACGAGATAAATAACTGAAAACCCACGACCGAGTCAAATTGCGGCTTTTGTGGCATTTAGTTCACCTGCGCTCCCGTCAAGAACTCCTGGTACTGCTAATGATTATAAAGAAGTGCCATTCTTCATTGAATTTATTTGAATACTTCATAAATTGCGATTAAAAAATGCCGTAGAAGCAAAGCGGAGGATGGAAAAATTCCATCCATCTGTGTAAACATTCCTGTAAAGGAATATAAATTTTCAAATAGGCTGAATTTATTTACAGGAATCTTATTTCAACTAAGTTTATAAAATACTTCAATTTTTACCTACAAATATGTACCTATAAGGGAATTGAAAATATATCAGCTAGCTGTAGTATCTGTATAATTCCATCCTGTCGAGGTATGTTCCCGGGAATGTTTTGGAGGAATATAAGAAAAATCAGTCTTCCAAAATTAACTTGGCAGATTGGTATTTTGAAACATTATAAATCTGATGAAGAGAGACAGTGGATTTTCATCCCAGTGGTTTCAACTACGCCCTTTGGGTAGTCGCTTAACTATACTTATGTTGAGTAGATATCCATCTTGACTTGCTGAAGCAAAATTTTACTGGGTCTCCAGAAGTAGTTTCATTGTTCTCGACTTATATTCCGTTGACGTGTAATGTTTCCATCAAATCGTTGCTGTTCTTTCACCCTATCTCAACTCAAACAATACTTGGACGCTGAAGATCCTTCAGTCCTCAATCCTATTTCCAACAACTTCTCAATTTCTACGTATGTTAGACGTTTCTTCAAGTCGTATATTGAGAATAAAACAAATTGTAATTCAATTGCTTGTCCAACGTTTCCTCGAATCGTATATTGCGGATGAAACAAACAGCAATTCACTTGCATGTCCCTTGAAACTCGTTCGCATTAAGTTCATACATACTCTTCTTAACCTCTCAGCTCAATTTAATGAAAACCAAAAAATTGTGCCTTTAATGGTAAACTATCGGAGTTTCATTGCAATGAGTAGTAAGGGAAAATGAAGATGAAAAAATAGCGAGCCCTTATGACGTGTGAGGCAGGAGTGGGAAGGGGATAAGTACATACGTCGAGAGGACGCTGAAAGTACGTTGAGAAGATGTCAAAGCTACGGACAACTTCTATACTGAAATCAGCATAACTTTTAACATGAAATGTTATCCCCACCACCTCCATTTTGCCGTCTGATCGCGTTACCCCCACTCCTTCGTTTGATGTTAAAAGTTATGCTGACTGAACCATATGTCCAGCCGACGTACAATGTAGAAAAAGTGGCAATAATGGATAAAATGTACGTTGAAAGTGAATTCATAGGTCGGCTGACCTTGAAGTGACGATTTCGAGCTGTGAGGCCCCGGCGTGTGTCAAGCCTCGATGGCTAGTTAGAGGAGTATGGCCCCGTGGACCTGGAGAGGATAAGAAATATCCCTCCTGTCGGCCCGACGATACACTGAGTTGGTGCCTACAATGACTTTGGCGTACGATGACGGAAGCACTGGTAGCGAGTGGGGGTGGTCATAAGGTGGTGAACGCTGTCCACCTGGGGCGAATCAGCCGAGACCCCTCAGGGCCTGAGACGCCGCGAGGCCTCCGGTGCCCCATACATACAATCAAGCCGAAGGGATCCCGGAGGGGCCAGTCTTCTCATCTGGCTACGTTGATCCCTCGACTACCTCGCCGGAGCCGATTTACTGAGTTGAACAACCCGTACGTTGATCCCTTTCCCCTAGCGCATGCTGAGCGAGCTCTGTATTCGCGACAGTCTATTAACGATCTCCAGACGCTAGAGAGCGCGCGTTCCACCTAAAACGGCACCTCTCCATGTCTCTAATCGGTCATAACATCGCATTCATCTGCTTTTGAAAAGTTAAAGATCTTTCAGGATGGGTTCTAGCCATTTTTCTGGGGGTTTCAACTCAAACCAAGGAACGAGAAAAATCTCATTATAAAATACTTTGACAAATTTGGCGAAAATCGGCTCGGGTTAGTAATTTCAAGAGGAATTGTCTGATTACCGCCATCCTTGATGACGTGCTCAAATCCTTTGGGTCCTTAATCATTTGGTTAGGATTCTCAGACGTTCTACAGTAGATCAATCAAAGACAATCAGAAGACTGCGTCCGGCGATCTACCACTCGCGATGGAGACTGTGCAATATTATCTGAGGATAAAGGTGAGAGGTGCCTGGGAACGGATACTCGCGCTAATGCATTAGCGAAAACCACTGGGTCTTCGTGGCTTTGGCCATATGAGAGTACTCGCAAGGCCGTCACCACACTTTCAACCTTACTCCGAAGCGTGCCTAGCATTAATGCTCCCTTTTGCTGTCCCATGAATGTCGAAGTTCGTGGTAACCTAAGATCAATTGCCACCGCATGTACAATCACACGAGACCATTTTAAAAGTGAAAAATATTGACAGTTGGCACTGTTGAAATCAAAATGGAATTCTGTGAACAGTCAATTAGCAACTGCCATGAGAGTAGCGAGGGATGTATATGAGGGGAGGGGGAACTCACCGAAATTTCAAATGGATGTTTAGTAACAGCAAAGTTTTTTTGTTTTTCAAAACAATCCAAGTTTAGTTCAATTGTGACTGGAATTCTCGAAATATTCCAGAAAAAAATTCAATTATCAAAAAATTGTTGACAGTATTTTTTTCCCCTAAAAGGATCCCCCCCCCCTTTGTTTTCCATTTCATAATGCGCAATGTTTTATTTTAAAAACTAGATGGTAATTTTGGGAGTCGTGCAGCGATACAGCAGAAATGAAGAATTATTCCCTCATTATTCCACTATATTCAGTGCTGTTATTTGAGACTCTTTACTCGGGTCCTATTACTAGGATAATAATTGTCCGAGGATGGCAGACGAGATGTATCAATCCAGACCGGGGGATGAGACAAAAGGGGAGGAAGGTGATACACTCGTTCGATACTCTCTCGACGGAAGAAAGGCGAGCGTGAAACAGCACGAGAGGGATGAGGGAAAGCGCGCAACCGGTTGTCGCTAGATTAAGTAAAATAGAGCGGAAGGGTCAGTTCCGCCAGACTAAAGGGGAAACTCCTCGTGATAATAACGAATATCTTTTTAATCGAGAGTGAATTTTTCATTATTTCGTCATCCGTATGAGGCGTGAACTATTGTCAGCGTTGAAGTTGGAGTTTCTCTCCTGTTTTTTATGACTGTTTTTCATGCATTCTATTCCAACAAGCTCAGTAGCGATTTTCCCTGGGTGAGCCAAGTACACCCGATGGGGCTTAAGTGCACGGGAGAGTTACCAACGTGGTTTAACCAGTAAAAAGTTGGCCGCTTGGGGGGATGAGATCCTTAAAATTATGACACGTTTATAACCTGAGTGGGCACTAATGAAGTAACTAGTGGCCACTAAAAAACAAATTTCGTTAGATATAAGAAATGTGGAATAATTAAGGTGGGGGAGATTCTACGGGGAGGAAATGATGTGGATACATCAAGACGTACTCAGGAGGTTTTAGGGAAGAGTGGTAAGAGTAATTTTGCCCATTAAATGTTCTTTAGGCAGCTAAATGACAGAAATTGACACACGAAATCTAGCTTTCAATTCTTGTCGCAGAATTATTTCATTGGCAGATTTTTTTTTCTCAGTATGGTGTGAACATGTTTGCGAGAAGAAGTGTCACACGGCACGTAATGACGGGTTAATAGAACAACTGAACAGGCTGTTGTTAGAGCTACGTGATAGTACCCAGTGACCACGGATTACTCCAACTCTTGATAGTTGCGCGACGACATTTATCGACATAATAAACTTCATCGAGCATGAACATACATTAACGTGATTTACGTGTGACTGCCAGCAAAAGTAGAAGATTCGTTGAAATATTATTAAAATGTTGGTGGCGAATCTGTCGGGGTCAGAGGCGAACCCTGAGAAAATTATTGAATTATTAAGTGAAAAAATAGTACATTCCTCACCTAGAGACGAAAAGTAGACAAGTCGTCCTCACGTGCAAAATTACGACCCGCGTCGAAGGCGAGGGTTGTAATCGCGTAGGGAACGCTCCTCCCGTGGGTTGAATACATTTTTTTCAATCAAAATGTTCTACGTAGGCAGCAATAGAATAGTCTACCTTATTCCACCCTATGTCGAATACGGCCCGAGTCGTTTTTTTTGTTAGGCATGGCGAATGAGCAATTTGTTTTATCTCTCAAAAATATGAAACCAGATCAAATTATTAAGAAAAATTGAATTATCTGCTTTTTCTGCTTCCGGATTCATCTAAGTCCAGTACGGCTACCCCAATCCGGTCCCTGATCAGGTCCCAATCAAGCCAATCAGGCCTGTCGTGTGGAACTTTTTTACCCCGAAAAAAAATTACAATGGGAGAGCAAAGAAGAGGAAGAGTTGATGGGAAAGTGGGAAAATTACATTTATTGACCAATTGTAGTCACTCCAATAATATCAGTAATTGTGAGTCCTATTGAAATACCCAAAACTGATTCTCCTTTTTAAGAATAATTCGATGGGTAACTGGATGAGGTACAAAACCACAGACCGACACATCCCAGGTTCAACTACCGGTTTGGATATTTTTTGTTTCGTATTATCGAGCCTCTGGGACCGGTATCACAATTTAGTTATTTACCACCGATTTCCGCATAATTTATCAATTGACCACTAACCATTTATTAATTAAAAGTATCTCATCCAGCAAACGTCTAGAATGTGGTTAACCATACAAGCGCCGAACCTTACACTCGGCATACCGGATCAAGGCCGAATGGTTTGCCGAATGAAATTTCTACTAGAGTACATTCGCCACAGCTCCCGACTTTTATAACTCCGTATTTCACATTCTAAATGGAAAAAATTCACCCGCATTATTCTCGGATTAATCTTGCGTAGGTTTATGCACATAAATTGAACATTCGATCCACACAATAATCTGATTGCACCAAAAGCACATCCACCCCCATTCTCATGGACATAACCTACACACAGACAAACAATATAATTTAAAAATCGATCATGGATCGACTGTTTGTGTTTCCATAATCATTTTCATAATATAATTTGTTGATACTGGTAGTAACCAATTGCAAATTCAGTATATCCACAATTCGCAGTTTTAAGTGTTATTTTTTTTATTAGGCCACTTAAACAGAGCTTGTATTGTCATTATTACTGCAAATTACTCAAAACGTTTAAAAATGGAATAACTACCGTCCAGCAGAGCCTCCATCTGGAAACCCCATCATATTCAATTATTCGAATTGACATTATAATTATTACAACGAAATTTTCCGATACCGGTATCAACCAGTTGTAGATTTATAACACCTACGATTTTCCATTTTTCGCATTCTTTTTCCCCAGTATTTGATGGAGTTTGTGGCCCAGGTTCCGGGACAATTTGATTCCTATCGACTCCCAGTGCCAATTCATAGCTCACAGAGTTGTGGCACCCCCCAGGAGGATACAGAGGGTTAACACTCTCGCGGGGGTGGGCAAAGTGGAGTGAGGGAGTACGATGTGCTCATGCACGCGTATCTCACGACGGGGCATTACAATTTGCTGGTACTATTAGCACCTAGATGGTGATGGCATTAGTTAGATTCTTCACGTCGGAGGTGTATGGTAATGGTGCTTGAAAATTAAATTAACACCGATGGCATTGCTAGCAGAGAGAGGTACATCGATCGAAAACGAGAGGGGTGTAGGGAATAGGGAAGGGCCCAGTGACAATGTAAATTGCTTTCATGCTTTTATGTTATAGTGATTTTTAACGTTGCAGCGATAGACACTAAAGTGTCTCCACAGTATAACTTATCACACTGAAACGTGTTTTCCATTCTGAGTGAAACAATTTAATGGTTTTTCTCACTCGTTCATCAGAATACTCGCTCAAGAGTAAATAAAAACGGGAATGAGGGGTTTGCTTTTAGTTTGTTTTCATTTATTCTTCCTTCCGATTAATTCAGAATGTAATTTCCTGGAGAATCAAAGTTTGATTATTCTCTCTCATCGTTTTTTTTTGTTTCTGTAATTACGGAAGGAACGGGGTATCTTCAGCGAGATGAGAATGACTTTTCAATCAACATGCAGTTCGTTCGACTTAAATAATAGTGTTTTTTTTAATTGTTGAAGAATTTAAAGAGATATTTACTCAGATTTTGTTTATTTTAGTTAATTTTCAAGGAATAATTGAAGTCAAAAATTGCTAGCAGCACATTAAATTTAATTTAAAGGCGAATATTAGATTATTCCCATAAAATAATTAATTTCCTTTTCTTCTATTGTGTCATTGATGAATGGATAACATTATTTTCGATAGAATGAAATGACAATTTTCTCTCATCACTCTTTCTCTGCTTCTTTTTATTACAGGAGTGGACAGACTACAATCTTCAGTGGAACGAGAGCGATTACGGAGGAGTAAAGGACCTCAGGATAACGCCGAATAAGTTGTGGAAGCCTGACGTCCTAATGTACAACAGGTAACTCGCTCTTCAATTAAGAATCCGGCGAAATAATTCGGTCATGTCAATCCTCGAACTCCTAGCTGACCGCTTTTGTTACCACCTCATAACAAATTCAGCTGTTGATTTTTGTTGAATATTTTTGTTTTCCAAAGGCAAATCGAGTTTACCTAGTCTGAAATTGAATTCTAAGAATTAACGCAGTATACGCCAACGACGCGCAAAGGGTTTAACGTTTGCATTGTAACAGATTACACGGATTTCACAGTTCTGTAATCCATGAAGATTCGTTCGTGTGAATTCAGTGCCGAAATTCTCTCGTATTTCGGTTAAATCTGGATGAATATTATTTCTGCTGAGGATCTTTTGAGCCTCTGAATTTTTGAAAATTGTTAAAGCACTGTAAACTATTTGCCAAATCAATAGATCCAGCCTGAATAGAAAGTTAAAAATGCGGAAAATTAAAATCCCACGTGATGGTTTAAGTGAACCTCAATGATATCCCTCATGAGTAAATAGAACCGATTTGAACCGGTCAGTACTTATGACTAAAACCCTACTAGAATTTGAAGCACTTTGGTGTCTTTTGCTAAAGCAGAAAAACCAAAATAGTTTACCAAGATTAAGAATGTTTCAGAAGCCAGCAAAGTAACTCCATCTCCACGCTAGTTTCA
Source organism: Psyttalia lounsburyi (assembly GCA_030522865.1). NCBI lineage: Eukaryota > Metazoa > Arthropoda > Insecta > Hymenoptera > Braconidae > Psyttalia > Psyttalia lounsburyi. Next base: position 15,072 of record JAPYZN010000742.1, read on the forward strand.
GGCGCCGAGAGAGAATGAACTGACAATATCAAATTTAAATAGATATTCTTGTGCTCCATACGAATTATATTTCCTCTCCTCCACTCTTTTTCTGAAAAAGTAGTTGAAATTATTTGACAAGTAATTATGATTATGATAGAGTAATGAAGTTTAAACGGTACGTAAACAATTTTCCAGTGTTGCTTCGCATCTTATCCTAAAAGTAATACTCGAGTAATATTCTGATGTGCATGTGTTAAACCCTCTAATAGATGACTCAATCAACAAGTAACCAATTCTCTTAATTACAGTATCTCGTAATCCTATTATTTAATTGATAACTCGCTTATTATTTCTGTAAATAAGTGCCCAAACGTAATTATAGTGATGATACTATTTCTTTCGTAGATTTATTATATTGATAAATTTCTTGACGAGAGTATTCTGTCACACCACATCATGCATCGAATTAACTATTTTTTTCTTCTCCTCCTCCGCCGTCGGAAATTATGAAAACTAAGTGAGAACTTGGAAGTAGCTTTTAAGATAGTGAATGAATCACTGAGGCGAAACGGTGGATTCACTACAGATCCAGTAGACGTTCATGCGGCAGAAAATGGTGAGACGTGACAGGAGACTCTCGTCTCCCCAAAGCTCGTGACTTGAATCTAGAGCGCATTGTATAAAGTAACGCAAAAGTTTTTCTCTAAAGTAACAATGACCTAATTACTCCAGCCACCGACAATCACGGGTTCCTTTCCACAAGCCGAGGTGAGAAAAAACATCTCGTGTCGATCAGTGAAATTCAATCGATAAAAGTTAAAGTAGAGGACAGGAGTGCGGTGGATTGGTAAATTAAATGGGCCATTGTTGCTTTGATGTTTTTTTCTAGGGAAATTTCTTCACTGAATAATATCCTAGATTAAAAAAAATTATTAAAAAAAAATGCAATAATATCACATCGACTGTGACAAAGGTTGCAGGAAGAGAGCTCGTCTCTTCCTCCGATCTTCGCTGGTTGATCTCATAATTATGCACCCGTACTCGTGCCACTCGAATCGCTTCTGAATGAAATATACCGAGTGCGAAATTCTACTGTACATGAAATGAGTTTCAACGGAATTCGTAGAAATTTCTGTTTTCTATCAAACGCTCTTCCTGTGCCAAACTTTTCCTAGGTGAAGGGATCTGGAAGGAATAATACCGAATGTTAAAATGTTTCACGTCCACTCTGGACTCTCCAGCAATCATGCTCAATCTTCTACATGTGCCTGGGAACCAATAGTCTGAACTGTCGGCGAAGCCGTATATAGTTAGCAATTACGTAGCAATTAGAGAATGCCAATAAAATCTCGATCATTAGTGGTCCTGTGACAAGCAACCGATTGTGAATGTCCAGTGCCACTGGAGTTCGCAGTTAATTCCATCAAGCCTTATGTGTAGAAATCCCAGGAATAGTATTCTCGGAGGGCATAAAAAAGCCATTCGGTGTACGTGACCCCGTAACTCCCTCAGAATTCATGTTAGTGCGAATACTGACGGTGAGGAGGTCACGGGGTTTCATGATCTAATGTTCTCACTCGAGTCCAATTATCGGGGAGCTTCTAGCTGGCCTTTGAGCCTTTGACTTGAGACCCTCTTCATATTTCCGGTTGGGGTATCGACGTGGGAAGTTTTTTCATTAGAAAAAAAAATTTTATTGATAAATCGAGATTGATACTTTATGAAGGTCTCAATCTCGAAAGTTGACTAAATGAAAGTCGTAAATTGAGCCTTCCGAAAATCATAAAATTAAAGAGACGTGAGACGTAAAGATCTCGATTTAAGTTTTTTTTTGCAAATTCTCTGCGTCGCATACACCAATATCTTTCCGCAAGCTTCCTTTCCTCTGTTGCTCTTCATATTTATCTCCCATCAAATCCTCAAATTACAATACAATGGGCTTCGCCCTACACCCCCGCAATTACGAAAATGACCTTTTGCACACACTGTAGTTTGCATTTCAAGTGCAATTGTCCACGAGTAGGATAGTAGGTTCGTTGCATCGCACTATCCCAGCCTGCACTGCTGTTGTCCAACAAGCTGGCCAACTTGGCTCGAGTAAAAGGCCAACTCAACAGTACACCCGCAACCGAGAATATAGTCCACCTCCTTTTGATAAACGCTCGACTGGCTCACCCACTTATGCTGTACCACCTTTTCCCGTCCACCCATTCTCTGTCTCTGTCCTTTGAGACACTCACACCCTCGTTCGCCCCAAACTGCACGTGAGATCGCCTCCAATTAATTAGAGAATTCGTCGGGAGTAAGTTCCATCTGAATCTGTGGCTATACAATGATTTATTCGACCTCCGGGACCGCCAAATGAATGAGAGGGTTCAAGGTAGCTCGAGGATACCAAATAACTGGGTACCTGAATTATATTGCTCGGGGTGGCCATGTGGGAGGAATCAATCTACTAATTCACCAGCTTCGAGTTGATGATAAAACCTCCGGTAAAAGTTTAATCCCCATGAAATTGTCAAATCCAATACGTTTTAATATACTGGAGGAATAAAGTGATTCGGCTAATGAAATCGTAAAATCGAATTCCATTTACAAGAGTAACAGGATTTTTATCACTTTTAGCGGATCACGCGGAAGAAAACATTTGTAGTTTTTAGAAGGAGAGTACAAATTTTATTCCAGGTCAATATTGAGAACTGAAGAAATTTAGTACGTGGAATCCACTGAATTCAATGTAAGTTAATTCGAATTCAGTGAAGCTTACATTCGAATAAAAGTTAGTTTAAATAAAAAATGTTACTCGGGGGATTGACACATTTTAACGGAAACTACAATTTTTTTATGCTCGTATATCCAACGGATGAAAATTTCAATCTCTTCAACTGTCACAAAAAAAATTTGCACCAGATCAGACTGAAGCCACTGAAATGTAAGAGATCGAATCAAATTTTCCGGCCTCAACATAAATGATTGGTCCCTCGGAAATGTAGAATATTAAATGCTCTCGCAGATAGCCATCGTCACTGCCTCATCCCTCCCATTAACCCAGCAAGCTTTAAACATATATGCAATGATTGCAGCTAGTGTGTTTAGCCACACGTAAATTTGATCTACCGTCTGTTAGCTGCGCATTCGCGGCAATGCTCAAAATTCATACCCCATTCCCCGAAAATACAATCCATGTACCTAGAAACCAGCCACTCTGGATTCATAGGGCCGTGCAATTTCATCACTAGATCTAATTTACACTCGGCAATATTTCTTTCCTCGCTTTCGTCCACACCCACGCTCATCTCCCTCCCAGGAACAGCTGAAAATGGAATAGCATTCGGCTAGGCGCAACCTATTCCACATGTACTCTCATGTACTATTGAGGTAAAGCCGGAATAATATTATATTATTCCCTGGGAGGAGAAAAAATCAGTTTCGTGGACAAATGAGCAGTAATTTCCAGACGAGTAATTTAACATTTAATTCCAGTACCTCTGACTGTTTTGACGAATTGCGCTTCATTTTGTGATATGTTCAGTTTTTTAACTGTCCAACTGATGAGTAAAATGAACTTTTTCCATTAAATACTTGCTCGTGAGTGAATAATGGACCTCGATGGCAAAACGATTGATTTGCGAATGGTTCCATTTTCCCGATCTAATGAAAATAGTTGAGATTTTTATTTTTTATTGCAAAAATGGAAAAACTGATTTTTATAGAAGACTTTTCGCTACAAAAAAATCTCATGTTCGCAATTCGACAGCATATTTTCGGAATCAATAATTTAATTTGCAAATTAGAAATGCAATATATTACCAATTGACTATTATTTTTCCCCAGTTGGTCATTTAATTTCCACGTTGGGAATGTGGTATACTATTAATTGAGATTTCTCTTAGTTTGGAATGTTATTCCTAATTCGGCGATATTTTGTACGATCGAATCAGTGATATCCAATACAGTTACTCATTGCAATGTCATCAAATTGATCAAAGGGTCCTATACTTTACAAGTGCGTCCAATAATTTGAAAGAATTTGCTACTATTCCAATTTTCAGGCAAACAGTTGGATTCTTCACCGGTATTCCAGAAAAAAATTCTAAAGCAAATTTTATTTGTGTTCGCAAATGTAAAAAAAAAACAGAAAAAAAAAAGCATTTATCGCATTTTTCTCCTCGCAGCCTTCAACATTTTCAACGCCTCCCTGTCCTCCCATACCATTCACAACTGCAAATGGGGTGGGACTATGCTGAAGCGCAATACACCCGCTCCCCTTCATGTACTGACATGCACTATTGAAGTACCGTACAGGCGGGACTTTATGAGCCTTCATCTGTCCTCAAATGGTATCCTCCGAACCGAACCGGACAGCGATAATTCGCAATCGCGCCCGCTTCCGAGAGGATTAGTAGTACTAATGGCACTGGAATATCTAGGTGATTATTCCTCCTCCCCAGGTTATGGCTTGGCACAGGTATACACACACCGGAGTATTATAGGGACTTACCGACCTATCCGTACAGAAACGAGTGAACGTCGAACAATTTGAGCACTCAAGGAAATAAATAAATAAAAATCGATTTCTCGAAACAATTCTATTCATGACACAAGTAAAAAAAAGTGCCCTTTTTCCAGTTTTCGAGCGAAGCGAGAAAAAAGGCATCCTTTTTCACTACTGTCGTCAAATATTGTTCGATACACATGAAAAACAGCAGTTTCCAACTCGTGTGATTACAACCCTCGCCTCTAGCTCGGGTTTAAACCCTCACGCTAGTTAAAAATTACTTTTTTTCACTTGTATCGAAAAATACTATTCTTTCCTTATTTCCTGGACTTGTATAGTTTTCTGCAATGCGATCAATTTATTCGAAAAAATGATCATTTTTATCGACTTATTTAATCGTACCAATTTTTTTTCTCTCCCAAGTAATTCGAAAATCCTCATAATTTAATATGATAAAGGACCAATCAAGTAATGTGAAGCGATTCGACACGAGTGCGGTAATCTAATTCTTATTTCCATAAATAATTAATCGACTGAGACAATCAGGCCGCCCCCGTACTGCGGGCCACCTCCAGATCCATCCGGGCGTCCGCTCCATCCTAATTTTCTCATTTTTCTTTTACCTCAATTTATCACGCAATCATTCATGCGAAATATCGACGAACTTCCATCTGAGAGATGCTTTTCTCGAACAATCTCCGGCTAATACTTATCATTACATCTCATGTGGTGATAGTAAAAACAGAAATATGAGAATCGTGGAATAAATTTGATGGAATGTTCACAATATGGCATGAAGAATACTGGAGCGGATTCCACAGTAGGATCTACGCCAACCCTAACCGCTATTACATAACTTTGAAACACTAAAATCAAAGATAATAAAAAATTGATAATTGTACATTACATGACAATCAACTCAAACTGGGCTCGTACGTCCGCCGATAAACACAGACTCTTAAAAACTTTTTTAATGGAACAATTAAAGATAAGATTTCAAATGCTTTATGGATGCAGCAACAAGTCGCGTGACATTCCTGACATTTTTCCGAGGATTTTCTCTATTATTCTAAAATAATGTAATTTATATAGTGGACTATTTATTTATTTTTCGAGAATTTGTCAATGCTATTGATCCACTCAATGCTCTTTGTCGTTGTTTAGTCTATCGAGGAGTTAACATTGCATGAACTCAAATTGTTATTCAATCGCAATATAATTTCCATTGATAATGCAGCTTTCTATGAATAAACGAGGATATGTTGTGAATAAAAATAGTCCCTCTGGAGGACGGTATAGGGGAAAGGATTTTAGCGTAGGTGAATTGAATTTTCCTCGGTTGGTCGTTCGTTATTGCCTCCCGCCCGCACTTAGTTATATGCAATACAGTGACCGTGCAACGTCGCTGGTTCGACAATAGAAGCAATCGCTACTCGAATAACAAAAGGGTTTATACTTGTTGCGCTTTCTCCCGCGTTTTTCTTCATCCTACGGGAGTTTCACATTTTAACCTCCGAAAAAGAAGCGACAGACAAAGGAAACAAACCGGAACAATGGTTGCGTTGGGGGGAGGAGAAGGGGGTCTTTGTTTGGAGGAGACAATCGGCCGGGACTGGATTTTTTTGCTATTTGCATAGCGTCGAGGTGACAATTTAATGCGAGAAATGCGGAGATTGAAGTTCTTTTCAATGTCACAGTGTAGAAGTTATCTCAAGGTGTCTATTTTATGAATGAAAATGTACGTATCGTTGCGAAAGGAAAGGTGTCATGAAGGGTGAAGTGATTTTTCTTGTGCTCCAGATGTTTTTATCTCATGAGTTTAATAAATGCGCTAAAGATTGAAGTATTTTTTCTCGTTTTTGGTTAAATTTATTGCGGAAATTGTATTATAGCATGATCTCCACAAACCCAGCGGAAGAAACGCTCGTATTTTGACACATTTTCTCATAACCTTCGGTAATTTCAACACTCCAATTTCTCGTTCGCCATTTTTTTTCCAAGCTAGTAGTGATGGACAATTTTATTTGTCGCCGGAGCTCCCAAAAAGTCATTTTATTGTTGATAGCGCGTAAATCTTTGGCGATAAACCGTGTGTAAACATAACTGGAGCTCAGAGGAGAAATCGATTGTTTGCGAGCAACCGACGGGCCATCCCGTCGACCCGTGCCCCACTGAGGCTGACTACTGCGCGTATATGCACTACTTTTCCACGTTCGAAAAGTCCGCCCCTCGCTCGCTTATTAATAACACTTAATGAGTTCATGATTAGAGAATTTTTGCAGTTTAGAACTCAATATTAGACAGACATCTTACATTCCTCCGATTGGTATTCACAGCCAGGAAACTAAAATTAATAATAATGCGAGACAATAACGAGAGACAATATAATTCGCAGGTCTGCCGAATTCCGAAAAGCGAAATAAATTCGGTGTTTACGCGTAACACAATAAGTGCTAGTGACACAGCGCGAGGCTTTCGTTCAGATGTCGATCATCTTTTCTCGCTGTTCGTGGTCAGCGCATAAGAGTGTCTATAGATGTAGTGAGCCGCTACAGGGGAGGGGGAGGTCATGCGCAACGATGAAGTGAGAGCCATCACGCGGGTTAAATATTACTCCCGCAGGAAAAATCTCAATGACTTCTTGTGCCGCGGGGACAGAATCGCGGGTTTATCCTAAATCTAATTTCATATATTCACTTCAACATTTTTTAACATTCACTGGATTGCCTTCAAAGATTTTTTTTTCCATTAAAATATTCATTGAAGCGAGAATTTCCCGTCAGTATCGAATGTGTTCATTGCTACAAAAAATTTAAACGTCAGGATTTGATGAATTTTCTCTTCAGAAGAAGACCGAAATTTCGTAAAACTTTAAATTTGAAAGAAACTCCGAATTTTTATTTTTACCAAAACAAAAAATCGCCAATTAACTTCAATATTTCATTATTAAGGTTCATTATCTTATGAATCCAAATTCGAAATTCCTTGAAAGTTGAGTAAAACTTTGATATTCTTGAAAGTTACCAGGATTTTGCCGTAACTACCCGCTCCTTCAAAAGTATTATTTATGAATGCAAGTAAAAATTTAACTATAAAAACCATTCACAAGCCCCTTAATTTAGAATTCCTGGAGACAAAAACTATGGATCTTCGCACAGCGGTATACCGTTTAAGAATTTCGTACAAACTTTGCCATGCCCTGGTGGAGTCTGCGAGAGTAGGGAAAAACTTGGGGACGAAAGCATCGAGGATCGATAAGTCGGTTGTCTGAAAAAAGGGAGAGTTGGGTGTGATCGTGTTATTACAAAAATGTGTCAGCATTATTAGAATCGTAATGCGATAGGAACTTCCCCGAACTTTTTCCCGATAAGTAAGTAAGGGGATTGAAAAGAGCATTGAGTGGAGCGCCCTATCAAAACATTTTTCTCCATTGAATTAAATATCAATAAACTCAATTTACTTCTCTGATTTCATTTAATTCCGGGAAAACTCCTTCGACTGCGGTATTTTCTCCTCGAAATATAAACGAAATACGTTGTGCAGGAATTCTAGTTCACTTGTCTGCAAACAGTGTCTCGATAAAACGTCCTGAGGGCCCATCACACAGAAATAAAAGAATTCGATAAATAGCTCCCGCACTCCTAAAGCCCCAGAAGCTTTTTAAACAGCAGAATATAAACCGTGCAGACTGTTTTCATTTTTTGTCTCACCCAAAGTTTCGTTTCTCCAACAACATCTGGAGAGAAACTACTGACGAAGGCTCCACTGCAAATCGAAAAGCAGAAGTAGATTAATAGTATGTAGTATATAGTACGAGTTGTAATACTAAAAAATAAATCATTCACGAAAAAAGTCAATAGACAGAACTTCCCAAGAAATCAATTC
>JAPYZN010000743.1:0-24929 GCA_030522865.1 Psyttalia lounsburyi
TTAAGCCAATGACGAGACTCACTGGTCGAATGTGCTAACTCAGTTAACCGGACGTGGGATGAGCGAGACATTTTTACTCTACTCGAATTACTGGATCAAATTGTTGTCAATTAGATGGAGTAGGGGTCAAGTTACGCGTGTCTCCTGTCATTAGGGAGGACTCCATTTGCCGGGTGAGGCTTTACATTTTTTGATGGCAATCCATTTTGTATATTGACTAATTTTGCTGTACGTTAGGGTAATCCTGAGGGAGAGGTTTTGAGATGGATATCCTCGAGGTGATTGACCTGAAGAGGTATTGTAAGGAGTCTTAATTTTTTGGAGAACTTCTGAGGGGCTGGGAACGCTCTCCAGTGGATTCAGGTGGCGGCTGATGGTTCGACTGGTGATTTAATAAGGAGCGTTCAGATATTGTTCAGGAAAAAAATTTATTCTCTTCCGAGGATGCTCGTAAGGGGCCAGAGGGTCCTCCTGGCGCTTGTGAGGCACCCCAGGGCCTCCATGGGGCCCTACAAGGCCTCCAGAAGGACCCACGAGGCCCCATGAGGCTCTTCAACAGATAAAACGTGAAGTAAAAGAGAAATACAAAATTGAAATGAATAATTCCCAGCTCGTCTTGAAAAAAATCAGAATTGGAGGAGCCAGAAGGGCCTGTGAGTCTCCGCGAGGCCAAGCAAATCAAATTATTTAACTCCTCCATTCCCAGAGCCAACGACTCCACTCCCAAATTTATTGGCTTGAAAAATAAAAAGCCCTGGCGTGCGTAGTCAGAATTTAATGTCTGTTTATACCATATATCCGTGGCATGCAAATAATCGTTTATTCTTATTTTCTTTATGTTTACCCGTTTTTGTTCTTTTATTTCTTCCGGCGTTTTCAACGAAATTACCCGAGGCAGCTACGTACAAAAGAAAAGTTTTTCCACGGCAGAGAATTCCACGACTGTTGATACAGCCTCTCCCTCACTCTCTCCCTCTCTCTTTTTCTCTCTCCATCCACTTCCTCTCTACCTTCTTGAAAACTCGGTGGTTCGTGTCGAGTACAAAGGTATTTCATCGCAGTCGTTGCACTCGAAATAAGGGAGGCTCGCGAATATTTTTGGTCGACCGACTAGTCTCCGGGTTTCGTTTCACCTCCAACTGTGTTTCTTCTTCTCCTTGCACATCCTCCCGCACTTCTTCTAGACGAAAACTTTATGAAATTCTGCCATGCGAATCTCGGGAACTGGGTGGGTGGCCAGGGGTGGGGGAGGGGGAGTATATTGGAGCGACCTATTTTGCTCATTTTTTTTTCTCTCGTTCAGCCTTTTTCCTCCCCCCCGTTCTCCACCACCATTCACCCTCTTTCTCCTTTTGGCTCTCGTTTCATTCCGCTGGCTGCGTTTGTGCGAGAACCGGTTGTTCACTATTTCAGGGAGCAAAGGAGGCATCTCATTGTGACGGTATGGAGAAAATGCCCGGAGACGGGAGCCGAAATTTAATGACTGGAGAACTAATATTTTGAGATTAAATTTTGGGGGAATTGGTGGACCTATTCACTCGGTATTTCACGATATGCAATTGGTGGATTTTGAGAAATAAGTGAGTAGATGGGAGAATTAAAAAAAGTTCCGAGTCAAAACGTTTGCTTTCCTAAAAAACAATAACAGCAAAAATTGCCCAAATATTCCCCTAAGTCGACAATTTTACTTTGAGAATCAACCCCTCGTCAAAAGACAAATAAAAATTTTAAATCCAAAAAAAAAACTGAAAGTGTCTACACCCGGGCCTTAATATTCTCCTTTTACTAAATAATTACCGTAAAAAATCCCCTAATTATTCCCTCCCCCAGCGATTTTATTTAGCAAATAAGCCCCTCGTCGAACGTCAAATAAAAATTCTAAATCCAAAACAAAAAACAAAGAACTTTGAAAGTGTAATACAAATGATGTCAATCGATTCTGGTTAAAACAACATTTCTACCTTTCGTATTTCAGTGGAAAGTGTACTCATGGAATATAAACGCACCCGGTGTATTTATCCAGACTCGTGAGAGTACCGGGAGAAATACGTAGGTTGCTTTAGTGGTATTCGATCAATTCAGGTGGATTGGTGTAGGGTTCGAGGGGGGGCAGGGGGAGGCCGGGGGTGGAGGGTTGGATGGAAACTGCTGGTGTACAGGAGGACTGAAGTTGAGTGAAGCGCAGCTAGAATAGGTTGAACTTTGCTCTGCAGGTGCCAGGGCTTTCGTCTATGTACACTACCTGTTCACATTGTCCCTCTCCCTCTCTCCCTCGCTCACGCTCTCCTCCTCTCAGTGGCTCTGTTTATTTTTCATCCATTCGCTTTGGATACAAAACAGTTTCTCCAAGTTGCCACTGACGTTGCGGCTTCTGCAATGGACAAGAAAAAATATTTCCACGGTTGAGGGTAAATACGAGTGAATAAAGAGCATTTCGGTGGATGGAGAAATGGGGGATAAGCGGTTCCGAGGTGTTGGGGGAGGTGTTGAGAATATGGTGATCATTCAATTATAATTTTTCGCTTTTCCCTGGGGTCGGGGATTTTCCTGGGTATTCAGGTTTTTAATAAATGAGGTGAGGAGGGCTTGAGGGGGGAATTCTTTTGTATTTGGGGGGTGGAGGATTTCGGTGGGAGAGGGGAGAACATTTGACAGGGGTCGGGGGAATTTTTTGGAGGGATTGGGGAGGATTTTTGAGGTTTTTTGAGCGGTTGGGGAGGTTTTGAGACTTTGAGTGGTAATTTAAGGGGGAGTTTTGAGGTATTTTCGGGGTAGAAATTTTATTCTCTGAAGAGAATTTTTGGGAGGGTTTGTAGATATTTTTTGGAGGATTCTGAGGCCTCGTACGGCCGTCATGGGGCCCTACTAGTCTTGTAGAAGGGGCGATGAGGGTAATTAACGATTAAAAGATTTAATTTGAAGAGAAATTTAAAATTGAATGAATAATTCGGATTTTATCTTCAGAAATTCAAAATTGACTGAGAAAAATCGGGAGAAATGGAGATTTGAGTTGGAGGGATTTACGAAAATTTTAGTATGATTAGAGATATGTAGAATTTCATCAAATATCCAGGGAAATTTCGTAAATTATTAACTCCCATTAATTTTTCAGGCTAAATTAATGATGAGTTCTGAATACCAAAATTTATGAGATCAGCAAATTCTCGAAAATTTTAATAATTTGCGAAATAAAATCGCGAAGTGGAGAAGAAAACTAACATTAAAAGAAATGAAGTGTATTTATGAATTAATTAATTCCGAACTTTTACCCTCCCCAAATTTTCAAACGGCACACTAAAAATATCGTAGAATATTATAGAAAGGTTTCTGAACCTGTGCAGGTGACGAAGGCATTGAGAAGTGATGAATTACTTATTTGGTCATTAAAATAGTTGAGATATCGATCTGCCTGGGGGGGTAAACAATTTGAATGGGGAATTTTTCTCTTATCGTTACCCACAATCGGTGAACTTCAAACGTAAATAACGAGAATCATTCGATCAAAGAAGAAATGTCCGATTATTTTGACAGCGAGTGCTCTCACTTAAATCAAAAAATGATAAGACTCTCGACAATCTTTCGAGAATGGATTCGCTCCAATTTGTCGGCTTCTCATTAATTACTAATGTTTATCGTTGAATTCTAGACTCGCGTTTCCCTCGAGGAAATTAAAAAATTCACAACTTCAGTCTAATTCTAATTTAACAATGAATTTCAATAATTTTTGACATTAATTTATTGGCATTTTCCGGAAATTTTTAATGACAGAAATTTCCAGATGTTCCAAAACTGCCACTCGATAACGACTTCCCCTCCAATTCGGCGATATTAAAAAAAAATTAGCGACGTTGATGTAGCCTTTTGAAAATGTCCAATAATATTCTCAAGATTGAAAAACCGATATCGAAAAATGTGTCCTAAAAAGCCCACGTCAGAGAGTGATTTAAAATCGCTGAGCGAAATTTAACTGATTGCAAAGCCACGGATAATGGCCATTTTTTCAATTTAATTTCTCGATAAGGCTGTGTATCGTTGTTACAAAAGAGGTAAAGACTAGTGAGGAGTGGTTAACTCAACATTTTGAGGGACATAGGTCAGACCCTCCGCCCATTTGGCCCCAAATGGATGATGGATGAGGGACGCATACCCCCGGAAACTCTCGGCCTTTGCGCTTTATTCATTTTTTCTCCCCCCCCTCCCCACGTTTCATCTCACTAGTTTTTTGTAGAAAAATAATCTCGGGAGAATTTTAGCTCCCATACGTTGCCTCCTTCGCCTCGAGGCCGCCGTAATGGTACCAACGCCAACGTGATTAATATATCATTCGATTCAGGCTTCTGGTTTTACCGGGTTTCTTTATTTTTTTTTTTCCTTCTTTTTTCGATGAGTGAGCTGGTAAAAACCGACGGGAGTGGGTGTAGACGTGTGTAGAAGTTTCGGGGGAGTTTGAGGTAGTGATCTCATTGAAAAATGGAGAGAATGAGTGATAGAACCTTGGGAGCTTCGGTACTTTTCTGTCGTGGAATAAATTCCAGGGGAAAAGTCTCCCCTAAAAAATTTGATTCTTCTGAACTTTAAGATTGATAAAATGTTAATTATTAATTTATTGGGGGGGCGTGATTACCTCGACTTGTCTGCATGAGAGATCCCCGAAGAATCCCCAAAAATCCCTGCAGAAAGTCCTCCCCACGGACTCAGGGAAAAATGAAGAAGAAAAATCCAAGAATGGTCAGCCCCACCTGCGACTTACGTCACAACCGTCCCCCATTTATCCCCAGTTTCGTCAATCTCCTGTTCTCCTCCTCAGTCCTCAATATTTCCTCCTCATCCTCTCAAAGTCGTCCTCCAAAGACGCATTCTCCCTCCTGGAGTAAATTCCAGTAGAAAAGTCTTCCCTAAAAAATTTAATTCTTCTGAACTTTAAGATTGATAAAATGTTAATTATTAATTTATTGGGGGGCGTGATTACCTAGACTTGCCTGCATGAAAGATCCCCGAAGAATCCCCAAAAATCCCTGCAGAAAGTCCTCCCTACGGACTCAGGGAAAAATGAAGAAGAAAAATCCAAGAATGGTCAGCCCCACCTGCGACTTACGTCACAACTGCCCCCCATTTTTCCCCAATTTCGTCAATCTCCGGTTCTCCTCCTCAGCCCTGAATATTCTCCTCCTCATCCTCTCAATGTCGTCCTTCAAAGTGGCATTCTCCGTCGCCAGCCTACGATTCTCAAACCTCCTCGACTCTAATTCCTTCCTGAGAGATCCAATGGCCCCCCTGACACTCGATAATTCCGATTTCACCGATGATAGCTCTCGATCGGTCGCCTGGAGGTTTCTCATTATCATTTCAGGTGTCGTATCCCCGGGAAATTTACACTTAATCGTCCAGTGTCCCCTCGCCGTCTTCTCCTCAATCTTATCAATTGTCCCCTCTCCATTCTCCCCATCCCTGCCGCAATCATTTTCGCCTCCACCAATTACCTCAGCATTACCAGGTCCAACTCCCCCACCAGCTCCAGTCAATTCTGGATTCTTTGTTCCCTCCGTCCGCTCTAGCTCCAAAATTCTCGGTTGACTTTGCTCAATAATCCAGGGACATTTGTCCACAGCGAAAATTCCCTCTGAACTATTCGTTAAATAAAAATCTCCAACACTCACGCATTCCCCTTGACTCGTCGACGAAACGCCAAAGCAGTTCAGTAATTCTGTTGACACCATCACTTGAGCCTCCTTTGACGTATGTTTGACGTCATATGAAACTTGTAAATCCTCCGATGAAGTTTTTACTCTCTCAGGCATACCAGGGCTACACGTATCCTCAGTGTTTGCTGGTTCAATTGCTCTCGACCCAGATAATGCCAGGCTATCCAGGCTTTCTTGAAATTCTTTGAGCTCAATCCCCCTTTTATTTATCTTCTCGAGGACATCTTCATTATTATAACGAATATTTTCCTGTTTTAATTGCGAGCCGGGTGAATTTATTTCTGGATTTTCACTGCTCACCCTAGACTCCCTGTTGTCACTCCATTCCAGCTGCACTGGTTTCCATGATTTTTCCTTCAATTCCAACAAATCAATTGTCTGATCCTTCAACACCAGTTCATCCTCCGAATGTCTCAAGTCCTCTCGTAATTTTGTCAATTTTAGTTTCAAATAATTGACTTTGGTAATGAAAAAATTGTGGGATTGTTGACGTTTGCGTTTTAATAGTCGCAATTGTCTCAATTTTTTACGATTGGATTTCAATTTTTTCAGCTCGTCTTGGGTAATTGATAATTTTATTTTCATTTGGTTGATTTCGGTGCTCCTGTTCTCGCACTCTTTCACTGATTTTTCGAACTCTTTGAGGGCTTCTCTCGTTGTCGTCCTCTCCATCTCCAATTGATCCACCAACTTTCCTCGCTCCTCGATAACTCTCATTAATTTCTCGTCGAGTCCAACATCATTGCTATCCCTGCAATTATCTCCGATAGTGATTAGTTTCTCGTTATCCGGCGCCCCCTCGCCACCGGAGTCCACCGACTGAGAGAGTCTGTTTCCACTGGGGTCTGTCTGAACGGAGGACTCTTTCTCCTCGGCTCTCTTTGAGCCCTCCAACTCACTCAACATCTCGCACAATTTTTTATTCCTCCCTAACGATATGATTAACTTCGTTCGCAGGCTCCATGCAATACTCGTCAAAGTCCTCACCTTCAACTCCTTCTCAGTGAAAATTTTATGATTTTTTTCCCCGGATTCCTTTAATAGAAGTCCTTTCTCCAGTTTTAGCCGATTGATCTCGTTGGTTATTTCGCTGGCGTTCGCCTGGATTTTATTCGGAAGTAGTTCGAGGGGTGGGGCCTCCAATTCCGCAGTCGATGTTTTATTTCTGGTTTTAGGGGCTGGGGAGAAATATGTATTTTTTTTAAATCCCATCGAATGACAGTTTTAAACCAGTGGAAACTCGATTTCTCTATAATCCAAATTAATTTATTAATTAATCAACAGACGCCCGGTTGTCGCTAATTATTTGTAATAAATTGATTCCTAAGAATTATAAATATACATTGTAAAAAAAAAATAGAGAAACTTAGGAAGAATTTGACAGAATGTATAATAAAAAATGTTAATTAACTGGGAGGAACAATTGAGGAAATGCAGAAATTTTTTATCAAGTTCAACGAGCCTTTTTTAAATTAATGTCATTTGCCATGGTAATTACCCATTTTTATTTATCTTCTACTGACTTGCTTTCCAATATTCCTCAAAAATCCTCTTCCAAAATTTTCCTAATTTTCTCCAATTTTTTTTTCCAATATAAATTTACAATTCTCGGTACTCTATTTATTTACAAAAAAAAAAAATTAAAAACCCAGGTCTCAAATGCAACTCAACCCAATGAATAAACTCAACCGCCAAGTGGCCCTCAGTATCAAACGAATAAAAATATTCCCCTGAAATCTTACCTTGTCCCACTTTAATTAGTTCACTCGACAGTTGACAAACTGTGTCAATAAGTTTTCCAGCAGCCTCAGCAACGATCCCATCAAATTGTCTGTCTCCCTCGACGTACTTGTCAAGTTTCCCTCTAATTTCTTGGTACCCAGTGCTATCGACCTTTGCCTCATTCACCTCACTCCTCAAACGTGCGATTTCCCGTGCAAGATGAAGCTTTTCTTCAGCAACTTGACGCTTGACTGTTGCCATTTCACTCCTCACTTTTCTCTCAACGTTCCACGACACAGTGCGCTCTGCATTCATCAGTGCAACACTCATGCTCTCTACTTTCATTCTCATATCATTATTCATGCTCTCGAGGCGATGTATCTCCTGGCTTTGATGCATCACCAGAGGATCCCCCAACACTAGAATTATTTTCAATTCAAGTGCTTCTCCATTTTTTTTTTATATTCATTATTTTCCTCAACATAACGAGGGAGTGCAATTATCCCCTCCGACAAATAAATAATTGCAATAATTTTAATAAAAAAAAAAATAATAACCCAATAGTTGGATTGGATTAATGAGAAATGTTTGAAAAAAATTGTTCAAAAAATGAATAATAAATGGATTAATACTGGACCATTGAATTCCATTATTTGCTCTTCCGAGGGAAGGGAGAGGGTTGAGAATTAAAAAATGTCTGTTTGTAGTTGAATTACATTTCTCAGAATATCCCAGAGCAATTTTCAAACGATAAATGTCACTGGTGAGGATCTCTCGTTCCCGAGTCCAACTCTTCATCTCATTTATCGTCTGATTCAATCGCTGAAGGGTCCACTCGGCTGTCTCAAAGAGCCGTCGCTTCTGGCACTCGAAATTCTCATTCCCCAAGTGGCTTTCAATTTCCATCCTTCCCGACAATTAATTCATGATTTTGAAATTGTGAGGTACTGAATTACTGGTAATTTTGGGGGGGGGTTGGAGGTTGGGGAAATGTGACTGTCGCTGTCAGTCGGTCAATGCGAGTCGCTTGAATAATTAAATCTGCGATAAAAGACGGGAAAAAAAAAATGAATAAAATAGTTTGAGAGGGTGAAATTTAATCGGCGGTAAAGGTAAATGATTTTTTCATTTAATCCCTTGTCCTTTGAATTGTTGAATAATTTTTTGAGACTGGAATATTTGAGATTTCCCGATTTAACCTAATTTCCAAAATTATGACACGAGAAATTGATTTTCTGGCCTTTATGGGTTAATTGATTAATTAATTGTGTGCAGGGTAATTTGGTAAATTTATAAGAATGGACTGCGGAATGTACCCCCACTCGAAATGCCTCTGCGGAGGCGACTGTGAGGTCTTCTCAAGCCCCTCAGTCTCTGAAATTCAAGTCCCTCTGGTGTCATGTGAGCCCCGGCCCGAGAGATCCTGCTGCTGCAGCTACAATCCCTCAGTAGACACCAAAGACGACGAGATACACGACTTAGACTTCGCCCTGCGTAAACTCTCGGTAATGAAGTGTCAAATGAAGAAGTGGAGGCTGGAGAGGCTCCAGCTGGAGAGTGAATCTCGCTCCCTGAAGGAGAGGCTCAAATCTCTGGGTGAGAAAGCCTGAAAAAAAAAATAAAAAGTTTTCAATAATAAAAAAAAAATCTGCTGGAGAACTTGGACGGATTGCAGAAAGTAGTTTGAGTTGGGGGGGAAAACTATGACGCGATTGCTGTAGTCCAGCAATTCCCGAGAACTTCTTTTGATATTCTCCACGAAGTTACGAGGAATTTTGAGTTGGTTATACTTCTGGCGAAGTATTGGTTTGGGATGGTAAAGTTGAGGAAATATAAGCCGATGTTTGTTACCAATTACAGCGAAAGGAGCTTGATTTTATCGTGACCTAGTTAGAAAAAAGTTTGAGGTGATGAGAGCAGCCGAGGACTTCAGAAGAAGTGTTACTTTGTCAGGACAAACTTGGGACAAGCCTAAGATGACGTTAGTAACCGATTACCTCGAATAAAGTATTGTTTTGTCATGGTGAAGTTGGGAAATACTTTGACGCGAGGACACTAGCGAAGGACTTCTGAAGAGGTGTTGATTTGTCATGACAAACTTGAGGAAATCTATAAGGCGACGGTAGTAACCAATTACTACCAAAGAAGCGTGATCTTGCCATGACCTAGTTAGGAAAAACTTTGGCGTGATGACAGTAGCGAAGGACTTCCGAACAAGCGTTGTTTTGGGATGATGAACTCGAGGAAATGCCCGACATCAGTAGCCAATAGCTTCCTAGAAATAATTGTTTGGCCATGATGAAGTTAGCTAATACTTTGACGCGATGACACTAGAAGGACTTCTAAGAAGCGTTGCTTTGTCATGACAAGCTTGAGGAAATCTATCAGACGACATTAGTAATCCATTACTTCCAAAAAAGTATTCGTTTGCTTTGACCTAGTTAGGAAAACTTTGATGTGATGATAGTAGCGAAGGACTTCCGAACAAGCGTTGTTTTGGGATGATGAACTCGAGGAAATCCCTGACATCAGTAGCCAATTGCTTCCTAGAAATAATTGTTTTGTCCTGATGAAATTAGCTAATACTTTGACGCGATGACACTAGAAGGACTTCTGAAGAAGCGTTGCTTTGTTGTGACAAGCTTGGGGAAATCTATCAGACGACATTAGTAATCCATTACTTCCAAAAAGGTATTCGTTTTCTTTGACCTAGTTAGGAAAACTTTGATGTGATGATAGTAGCGAAGGACTTCCGAAGAAGCGTTGTTGTTTTGATGAACTTGAGGCAATCTATAAAACGAAGTTGTTAACCAATTACTGTCAAAGAAGCATGACCTGGTCAGGAAAAGGTTTGATGTGATAACGATAGCGAAGGACTTCCGAAGAAGCGTTGCTTTGTCACGACCAACTTGAGGAAATCTATCAGACGACATTAACATTTTGTAACCAATTCCTTCCGAAGTCACTTTGTTTAGTCACGTTAAGTACTAGGGAAGAATGATCGCATCCAATTCCCAAATTAATCCGTCCAAAACTCTCAATTTTCCATCCGTAGTCTCAAAGCAAAGCTCGATAATTCCAGAAATTCCTGTCTCATCCAGGTGTTGATCCCGACGAGGTCCTGGTGGCAGACCCGCTCCTAGTACACTACCGCAGTGAAGCCCTCCGCCTCGAATCAGTAAAAGCCGACCTAGAAGACAAAATCAGAGACCTCGAGGAAGCCCTAGCCGAGCATGAACTCTACTCAAGCCCGTGCGACGGAGCCCGAGTGATTCGCGAGAAGATGCGGGTGCTCCGCGAGCAATTCCGCTTCGATAAGAAAAAGTATTCTCCCCAATACTCTTTTACTTGAATAAACCTTCCCAAATCAGTTCTCCCGGGATTCATTTGATCTTGAATGACAAAAAGGTTGAGAGATCAAATAGCAGAGCTGAGGGTGAGGCTGGCCAATGCAGAGGACGAAACATCTTGCGCTGGGATAAATCACCTGCGGGCAAGACTCCGTGATTTGCTGAGGGGGAAGCAAGAGGGAGGTAGTGACAAAGGAGAATGTCAAATTACAGCCACTGTTGAAAGAATCGAGGGCCAAATGATGTTCACGGGCACTTGCGAGGAGTTGAGAGATGAGTACGAGAGAATTCTCGCGGAAAATGAGAGACTAAAACGCGAACTTGGACGGAGGGAGATGAATGGTGGAGAAAATGGTGTTGTTGAGGATACCAACGACGAGATTATTGGGGACAAAGGGGCCGAGTCGGGGAAAACGAGAGAAATATCAAAGGAATCGTATAAAGAGGGCTTTGGGGGTGACACAGGAGAAGTGGCAAGTCTGATCCTTATGGGTTCTACTGGTGTGGAAGCAGCGGGTGAGGTATGGGGGAGAGGGTGTGAAGATGCTGTCGAGAATTTGAGGAGAAAATTGAGGGAGAAAGAGGCGGTTATTCAGGGACTGCAAAAACGAATGTCTGAGGATGCTGATAGAATGACTGTGAGCCACAAAGCGGTGATGGAGGAAGTCGCTGCTTCTAAGGATGAGCTCAGGAAGCGCGACGAAAAGGTGAGGGGATCAGTTGTTATGGGGGAGGGAGAGGATTTTGGGATTTCTTAATAGTTATGAAGTACGGTTCTTCTGTGATTGCGGGGGGGATGAGAGAGTAGAGCTTGTGGAATTGTTGTCTTAAGGTTCTTCGTTGCCGGTGAGAAGACTATTTTCGAGGCGAAGAATTGATTATTTTTTTTTGGAAAAGAAGTCCCTCCGTAGGCATTATAAAAACATTAGTAGTGCATTGAAAAATTGAAATTAATGTCCGCGATTTGTAAATGAATGAAGTTTTCTCAGAAAATACAAATCAATTTTTTTTTCTAAAAAAATTGACAAAATACAACAGAACTTTTTAATTCTCCCCAGATCCAAGAACTCCTGGGAACCCTCGGTCAAAGCTCCCTGGACCTGCTTGGGATGTCATCAGTTCAGTCTGAGATAGAAGTAATGAAGCCCCAACTCTACGATCTATCAATCGAGCGTGATAAATTATTAGAGGAAATCCAAAAAATTCGTGGAATTGTGTCGGACAGAAATGACCAAATTATCGAGATTCTGGAGCAGCGTGACAAGCTATTAGATGACTCAAGTGCTAAGATAGCAGCTTTACAAGCAAGAATAGATGCCCTGCTGAGACAAGAGTCGGTCTACCGTAGAGAGATTGATGGGCTCAAGAATCAGGTTGACGAAAGGGAGATAGGCGAGACAGAGCTGAGAAATAGAATTGCTGAATTGTTGGAGCAGTGCGATAACAGCAGCCTCCTCGAGGATAGAATTAGAAGCCTCGAGGAGCAACTCAAAGAAGCTAATAACAATAACGAGACTGCGGAAGATTCCCTCGATGCATTACGTAAAAATACCAAACTTTGGAATGATGAAAAAATGAACCTACTGGATAAACTCGCGGAAGTGGATAAAGAGGCTGATGCTCTCAAGCGAGAAGTTGAAAAGTGTCGCGGCGAGTGTAAAAAGTTGAGGGAAGAGAATGACAATCTCCGTGACGAGCTCGAGGAGACGAAGAAATATCTTGAGAAAGTCAAGGATGAAAACACTGATTTGAAATTAACTTGTGATAATCTCCTCGGGGATAAGAATAATTTGGCGGGACAGACGGACAAACTCAATGAGGAACTTGAATGGATGAGGGAAGAGAGTTCTAAATGGATGGGAGACATTAAAAAATGTAATTCAGAGCGTGAAAAATTGGAGAGTGAAAATGCTGCACTCAGAGACGAACTCGAGAAGCTCAAGCAAATATTTGATTCCTTGAGGAGTGAAAATGATGAGTTGAAAAATTCTCTGGACCTGACGAAGGATGAAATCACTGATTTGAAATTAAATTGTGATAATCTTTTCGGGGATAAGAATAATTTGGCGGGACAGAGGGACAAACTGAATGAGGAACTTGAATGGATGAGGGAAGAGGCTTCTAAATTGATGGAAGGTATTAAAAATTGTAACTCAGAGCGTGAAAAACTGGAGACCGAAAATGCTGCACTCAGAGACGAACTCGAGAAGCTCAAGGAAATATCTGATTCTTTGAGGAGTGACAATGATGAGTTGAAACATTCTCTCGACCTGGCAAAAGCTGAAAACGGCAATTTGAAGTCAACTTGTGAAGAACTGAGAGGAAGTCAAAACATTTCCGATGAGGAGAGGACTAGACTTTCGTCTGAGCTCGAAGAAACGGCAGGAGAACTGCAAAAACTGCGGGACCAGCTGAAGAACTGCACTTCCCAAATCGATGATTTACAGAACGAAAACGCTTCGTTACTGAACCTGAGGGACGAGATACAGCACCTGAAGAAGGCTCTCGGATCTCTGCAGAAGGAAAACGAGGACTTAAAGACTTCCCTAGACCAAAAAGACTCGGAAAACGATAAATTAAAATCAGACCTAGAAGACTTATCCCGGAAGAACGAACAATTGACGGATAAGCTTAGAGAAATCTCCTCAAAGAACGAAGACCTAGCGGAATCCTCAAAAAATCTAGAAGATCAACTTAAGCACCTCCAGTCGTTGAACACTGAACTAGAAAAAAGTCTGGATAAAGCGAACTCCATGATCAATTCGCTAACAACAACGGGTGATGCTGCTAAAGGAGACCTAGAGGTCTTGCAATCTCAGTTAGAAGAGTTAAGACGAGAATTATCTGCTGTAAAGTCTGACCTTGAAGCCTGCAAATCCGAGAACGACAGGTTGAAATCCCAATCTTTAGAACTGGAAGATGAGATATCTCGACTGAAGGGGATTTGCGACCATCAGAAGGAGCGTCTGGAGACCCTAGAGACCTCTCTATCATCCGCGGAAGCAGAAAGAGAAGAATGTCTATCAGAACTTGAGAAATTGAACGCATTAGCACGAGAGAATGCTGATTTGAATGATAAACTGAAGGAGCTGATGTCGTTGAAGGATTCCCTAGCCTCTGATAACGAAACACTGAAACTCGACCTTGAGAGAATGAGGCAGAAGGCGGAGGCTTTCGAGCGTGAATTGTCGGGTCTGAAGGGAGAAAACGAAAGACTGGAGACGGAATTACAGAAACAGATGGCGGACGTCAATTCACTCAGGAAAAATCTCAGCGACTCTCAGGATATTCTCAAATCACTGGAATTTAAGGACTCTGAGCTAATGTCATCTAAGGGAAAACTTGAGAATGAATTGGCAGCGGTTACCGATGCCATTGGAAAACTGAGGGAACAGTTGGCATTGGTTACTGGTGCTAAAGAGGCCACTGAATTGGAATTATTCACATTGAAGGGGGAACTGAAGGATCTGATAGCCAAGTTGGAGGAAACAGTTAATAAAAATCAAGAAGTGGAGAACGAGAGAAATGAATTGAAGCGTCAACTCATTAATTTGCAGGAGAAATTGTCGGAGTGCGTTGCTGAGGGAGTTGATTTGAAGAAAGAAATCGGAAGATTGAACTCCGCTAACAATACTTTAAGCTCCGATAATGAGAGATTGAAGAGTGAGGTTGATCAGTTGGCAGCTGACGTGGACTTCTGGAAAATGGAAAAGTGCAAAGTTGGTTTGGAAATTGATAAATTGAAGAGTGATCTGGATAAAATGCAGAAGGATCTTGAGAAATCCAAAAGTAGGATTGAAGAACTTGAGGAGATCGGTCTGCAATCTGAAGGATTGAAGGCCGAAATTGGAAATCTCCAAAGGCTTTTGGACGACGAGAAGACAACAAGCGTCCGTAATTCCGGCAAAGTCAGAGATTTGGAGGCTGAACTGGACGCCCTCAAGACTGCATTGATGAACTGCCGGAGGGATAAGGAGAACTTGAATTCTGACCTCGAGGAGTCTTCGAGGAAGATCGCTTCGTTGAAGGATTCCGCAGACGCTCTGGCTAATGAATTGTCCTCATTGAAGACTCGTCACGAAGATCTGAAGGTTGAAAACGAAAAGCTGAAGTCTGATGTCCTCGCGGGCGGGGATTCTCAGGCGTTGAAGGACGAAGCTTCGACATTGAAGTCAGAGAATGCCGAATTAAGAGGCAAGAATAATGATCTGAGTTTGGAGAATGCCAAGGCAAGAGCCGATTTGGAAAAATCACAAGCTACGCTGGCCATTAGCGAAGCTCGAGCCAGGGATTTGGAGTCATCGTTGACTGCTATAAAGTCAGAGAACTCAGAATTACGAGGTAAAAATGATGATCTGAGTTTGGAGAATTCAAAGTTAAAGGCTGATCTGGAAAAATCCCAAGTGGCTCTGGCGATTAGCGAGGCTAGGGTTAAGGATTTGGAGACGTCTCTGAATGCTCTGAAATCAGAAAAAGACAGTCTTCTTGGTGAGTTGAATAATCTGAGAAGCCAGGGAGATGCATTGAGAGGTGCTGTAGATAGAACTGCGGCGCAGGCTAAGCAAATCGATGACCTAAACCTCGAATTATCAGCTTTAAAAGACGAACTGGAGAAATCTCGTCAAGGGGGGGAACAATGTAGAGGTGAGCTGGATAACTTGAGAAGAAGTATCGCCTCTCAGCGAGAGGAGATGGAGAGAGTGGAGAATGAACTTGAAAAATATAGGAGTGAATTTGCAAAACTCTCGTCAGAATCCCAGGATCTGAGGAAGAAATTGTCTGCTTTGGAAGATGAGGCAAAGGGACTTCGTGCCACCAACGACTCGCTGAAGAGGTCTCTGGAGGCGGCCGAGGGGAGGGCAAAGTCGTTTGAAGATGAGGGAAACAAATTAAAAGAGGAATTAAAGAAAGCTGGAGATCAAATAGGTCAGACATATCAAATTCTTTTTTTTCATCGTGAGAATAATGGATTATCGCGGGGATTGGCAGTTTTATGAGAAAATGCCGGGGGAACTTTTCCCTCGGGGCAAAAGAATATTCTGAGAAAGACTTTTGATGATTTGTATTAATTAGGGGATTATCCGAGTAGCGATTGGACTCGTGAGGAAATATCACGAGATTTATTCTTGGGGAGGAGATGAATTTTATTAGAAGTCAAGCATTTCTTGGACAAACTAAGTCGCTGGGAAATTGTTGAGGATATTCTATTGAATTTTCAATAGAATTTTTTAGCGAATTCGTTAGGTTTATCTGTAAAGTGATATCAATGTCGATTTATGTCCCACATTAAGGCCCCAATTAAAAATCCAAATGAAACAGGTGAACTGACGAAGGAGAAGTCTTTGAACGAGTCAGCCCACCAGGAGCTGGAGAACCTCAAGAAAACTTCTGCAGTGGCAGTTGAAAAAATTAAGGATCTGGAATTGGAGCAGGAAAAATTACTCCGGGAATTAGAAAAATTGAGAAATCAATCTGGCGATGCTGATAAGGAGCGAGCATCAAAAGAAACAGCAGTGAAGGAGTTGGAGGCCCTCAAGAATACATTGGCGAGTCTGAGAAAGGACTTGGAGACTTGCAGAGGAGCCGAGAGTCGTTTAAAAAATGACCTAGAAGCAGCTGTAAACGACTCAGTGAAATTAAATTCAGAGCTGGATATGATTAAAGCTGAGAATGCACGTCTATCAAACGACATTGAGTCAGCAAAGAACGATGTGAACCGTGGAAAACTACTGTTGAGTGAGTTGGAATCGAGGAATACCAAACTTGAGAGGGATCTTGATGCGGAGAGAGATGAAACGATGAAAATTATGGGGAGAATGCAGAGTGTCAGTGCTGAGAATGATAGACTGAAGGATGATATTGAGGGGTTGAAGAAAGAGCTGGTGAGAATTCAGGAACTCGAGGAGGCATTAAAGCTGAAGGATAGGGACAGGGTGAGCTTGGAAATGGAGATGAAACGTTTGAGAAATGAGAATGAGAGATTGAAGGGTGATCTTGAAAATATGAAGCGCGATTTATCCAGACTTGATGATGATTTGAGACGGAAAACTGGTGAGGCTGAAGATTTTGATGAATTGAGGAGTGAGATGGAGAAGTTGAGAGAGATGAATAAAAAATTGGCGAGTGATTTACATGGATTGAAAGTGGAAAACGATTTATTGAAGGGGGACAATGAATCAAGACAGAATGATCTAGCTAATGAATTGGAGAAGTTAAAGAGGGAGAATCAAGGATTGAGGGAGAGGAATTTAACGGGTGATGATTCAGAAAGTTTGAAGAGACAGATCGATGAGTTGAAAGCTGAAAATTTGGAGTTAAAGGCTGGTGATGCGGGGGGATTGAAGAACGAGGTGGAGCGTTTGAAGGCAGAAATCGATAGGATTAAGGGGGAGAATGATATTTTGAGAGGTGGCCTCGACGATTCCAGCCTGCGGAAGACTCTGGATGAATTGAAAGGAGCTAAACAGGCTGCTGATGATTTGAGGAGGGAGAATACCAAGTTGAGGAGAGACATTGAGGAGTGTCAGAGGGATCGAGAGAGGCTGAGGCTGTCGACTGTTGGAACCACTGGCAGAATGTCAATAACGGAAGCTGGGGGGAGGGGCGAGGTGGCACAGGGTGAATTCTTCATGGCTCTGGACGAACTGAAAACAAGATTTCAGCGGCAAATCAATGGTTAATGCTCCTGAATTACTTTGCAAACATTTTTTTTTTTAGACTTGTGAAATATTCAGTTGCAGCTCGTACTAGTTTAGTTGTTTTCAGGTGTCAATGGCATCAGGAGAATGATCGATTTATTGGCGCGAGGTGAGTGGGGGGAGGAAGTTGTAGCTGGGGAGAGTTTCGGATCGATTGACGTGCGAAATTCTGATGTGGCGAGGGTTATTGGATTATCGGAGGAACTTTCTGGGGTTATCGCAAAGGCCGAGATGGAGATCATGGATTTTGGGAGGAGATGTCAAGTAATTTGCGGGTTTTGGGTTTGATGGGGGTGGTTCTATTGTTGGCAGGGGTCGGGAATAAATACGCTTTTGTCATGGATATCAATCAAAATTCCAAGAACTTCAGAATTTTTGTTGAATGTTAAAACAAAAATCTGGAGATTCTTAAGAAGTTCAGGAAAATCCAGTTTTTAAAAAATGAGAATAGATTTAAAAATAGAAATAAAAAATTGGTGTCAATTTTAAATTTTACGCGAAAGGATTTTGGTTTTAGGACAGTCCGTCGAGGCCGTCGACAAATGCTTTTGACCCTGAATCATGGCTGCAGGTAATCACTCCAACAATTCCAATAATTAATAATTAAATTATTCTATTACGTAGAAAGTCTAATTAATTCCACTCCATTCGTTTCGTCCAACATTGATGACAGCTAGTGATATATTATTCACCAGTCGATGACTTTTCTCCATAAATTTCAGTCCCTCCCCTTGACTGCACTGGCGGATCTGCACGAGAGAATTTGTGAATTAACGTCGGCCGTTGTTCGAGAGGATCAGAATGAACCCGATCCCCTGGGGAGTCCCCAAAAATCATCAGATGCACTCGAGGAGAGCAAGAGAATTGCCGCACTGCAGCGACAAATATTGGAGAAGCACGCGGAGGCTGAGGAGAAGGTGAAAAAAATGCGGGAGACACTTCGACGAGAGCAGGGAGAGTTAATCCAAATATCCGAGGCGATGAATCGTCAACGAAAACGCAATTTAGCACTTCATCTCACCCTGGATGGATCCCCCTGCTGGATAAATGATTGCAGAGCCGGATGCAATGAGCACCGAAACACGAGAGAGAATTTTGATGATTAAATAAAAACCTTCCGACTCCACAGCTCAAATTATTTATTAATTCGCTGGGAAAATTGAAAATATCCCGTGATATACGAGTCCACTGATTTTATCAGGAGGATTAATGTCACGATGAGTGCGTCTGATATCAGATATTCGGGTTATCTAGAAATTTATTTTCCAATTTCTGGTAGATTTGGCAGTTTTTGTGAGTTGAGAATTCCCGAGAATTCGAGTCAATTGATTTTAAGTATTTTCCAACCTCAGTAAAAATATTAATCCTCCCCTCGAGGCATCTCCACGGAAGAGGAGAAATTCATTTTCGAAAATCACTCTCTGAGCAACTACGCCCGTGGACGAGACGTGACCGTGTGAGCTTTGAGCGAAATATTACGTGGGGTAGACACTCGAGATATTTTTAAAAAACACGAGCCGTTTACTCTAGGCTATGGAGAGTCTCCTGGCGACCAGAAAAAATTCCCGGAAAATTAACAGGTTCTTTAATTTTTTTGGAACGTTTTTCTGGAATTCTTTCCAGAAAAATTACGAAACATTAGATTTATTCTCTTCAATTGCTGCAAAAATTAGCTCACGCGAGGAGATTACGTAAATTGTTCGGTAATTTTAATTGAGCACCTCATCTGCGGCTGGACAACGGTTTTTTTGGTTGGCAGCGAACCACGAGAGAGAATTTTGATGATTAAATAAAAATCTTCTGCCCGCAGAGCGCAAACAATTTATTAATTCGCCGGGAAAATTGAAATATCACGTGAAATACGAGTCCATTGATTTTATCAGGAGGATTAATGTCACGATGATTGCGTCTGATATCAGATATTCGTGCTATCTCGAGTTATTTTTAAAATCCAATTTTAAACCAAATATCATTATCCATTCGGTGTTTATGTCACACGGGGAAGTTATCTCGGGATTTAAATAAAAAATAATACCAGCAATAACATCCGGAAGAACCGTGAGAACGGTTTTAACCGATGGATGCACGGATAGGAAAATGTTTCGTCGTTGGGCGATATATTTTTTTTTTCCTCTTTTCCCTCAGTCGTTTCCTTTGTTCCCCTCCCTCGGTCTGGCTCTTTTTTTTTATCTGTATGTAACGGCGAGAGAGGAAGAGGTAATAGAGAGGTAGGATAAAAATTGAAAGAAGCAGATGGAAAATCGGAGGGGGGACTGGCAAATGGGTCATTTCCGGGGGATCGATTGAGGCTTTTTATTGGGGTATTATTGAAAATAATCTCTCGGAGGGGCCTGATATTTCTTCTGGCACTTTGATGTGCCGTTGTTACGTCATCGTCACGCGGGGAGTCTTTCGAGCTCCAGCGGATTCGTCGCGGCGATTTTTTTTCGTCGTTTCAGGGACAAAAATGGGATTTGTTTTTTATACAATTTTTTAAATTAACTTTTACTCTTCACTCGCTATTTTAATCTCCAGTGGCCTTCGCTATTGATCGAATTAGCCGCCATTAAAGAGCCTAATCGCGATAAATAATTGACATTAATGGCTGTTAAATTATCAAGAGGGACACAAGAGGAAGAGAAAAAAAAATGGGAAAGGACAGTTGTTCTTAATCTAAAATTGTGACGACTCGATCGATTGCCCGGAACATTGAACTTCTAAAAATATTCCCAGGTCGTGTGTTTAATTTTAATTCACGCTAATGCAGTAAAAGCGATGGTAATCAGGAAGCTGTGTTGCTCAACGTCCACCTGGAATTCGCGTGCGGAAGTGAAACGATCGAAAAAGTATCGTTTCATTTTATTTTCTGTTATATATATTTCTTTTTTGTTTTTTTTTATTGCACGAGTTTATACCTTACGTGACCAGTTGATTATTGTCGATCGCTCAGCTCTGATAATTAGCTTCACTCTTGTTTTTCCTCACGCTGTAGCGTGGCTCTATAAAAGGGCCAATAGCTCCCCGGAGAGACGGATGTCTCATTCGAGCGTGCAAGCCGCTCTGCGGATTTAATAATAAAACTTCACTAATTCAGTTCAGTTTAATTATCAATATGTTCTGTGTTACATTATTCACTAGTCTGGCTGTTCTTGGATGTCATTTTTTAGGAATTCAAGTAATTTATTCATTCCCTTCTCCATTCCCCAAATTTACTTGTCATTTGACAAAAATTTTTTAGAAAAAAAGAAGTTCCTCAATTCTTGTCGAAAGACCGTTTGACTCGGAGAATTATTTTTTTTTCTCGGAGTGTAACTGACGAATTGAGAATTTTTTTTTCTAGAAAATTATTTGCACTCAAATTTTGCGACTTCAGTTATTGGAATATTTTTTTTTGTTTACTGCGAATTTACGAGACTTTCAGATCATCTGACAATTTTTATTTGGGGGTGAGGGATTGATCGAGTGGTTCACTTATTCGTCAATGATTTCAGGCAGATCTTGAAATTTTCTACGAAGACGTCGTCATCGATCATATCGATCCGGAATACATTAAAGACGCTGAGGCTTATGTAAACACGGAGAGCACGAATGACGACTCGGTTTACGTTAATTTTACACTTATAAAACCATTGCCAAAGACTGCACAAGTAAGTAGGCTCATTTATCAATAATGTTTGAGGTGTGGAGTAGATATTAATGAGCCCCATTAAAAATTAAAATCTTAAAACCACAGCCGCTGTCGTATCGAGTGTAAAAAAAATTTTTTGGCTTGCATTCGAAAACGAGCGAGCGTTTTTAGGTAAGCCCGACGATTTATTTACGAGAAAAAATATTGTAAAAAAATCGTAATATATTTCAAAACATAATTTGAATGTTGCGAACTGCGTAGGATTTTTTTTCGAATTTTTCTGTGAATTTAATTGGTTTAAAAAAATTGACGACTGAAAATATGTAAATAGGGGAGAGTGGGGAAGATGGGATGTCTTCAATCGGCAATAACTCGGGATCGGCAGAGTGGAATTGAATGATTTTTATTCCAAATTAAAGCTCGGATGTTCAGCTTTAATATGGAATAAAAATTTTTCAATTCGGCTCGGCCAATCCCGAGTTATTGACAATTGAAATTTTTCCATTTTGCCCCAGTCCCCAATGGGTACGAGTATGGGATGGCGTGAATGAGAAAAACCGATTTTTTTCTCCCTCAGGGTCATCTGGAGCTGGTGGGGGCGTCGATGGGGGAGTACGAGCTGCCAACCCCATATCTTTTCGACATGGGCCTCTGCGACTTGATAGACGAGCCTGTGCTCATCGGTCCCTTCCTCAAGAGTATCGGCTTCGATTCCGACGAGTGCCCTCCGAAAAATGTAAATCCATTTGTCGTCAAATAATTTTTATTCTCTTTTTTAAAATATGGAATTTATTCCAGGGAGTTTACGCCGTCGCGGAGTATCGACCGCCCATGGGGGAGATTCCCCAGGACTTGGAGCCTAACAAGTATAAAGTC
This sequence comes from Psyttalia lounsburyi, assembly GCA_030522865.1. Classification (NCBI taxonomy): domain Eukaryota; kingdom Metazoa; phylum Arthropoda; class Insecta; order Hymenoptera; family Braconidae; genus Psyttalia; species Psyttalia lounsburyi. The sequence goes on from JAPYZN010000743.1 coordinate 21,977, forward strand.
ATTTTCGATATGACTGACGCGGGTAAAACCATTCTACAGACGTTCTTCTACGTGGAAGTCCAGTAAATCCTCTGGAATACTGAATTTCAATTAGCGATGGCTATGATAAAACTACGGAATATATTTCAATTATTCTCTGATTTTGTCGGCATTAATTACTGGATATTCAATAAAATTAAGTAATGAATGAAACTCGCGGCAGTTGTTAATTAAAATTCATTCAACTGGAGATTACAAGGGAACGAATGAACAAAGGGAAATTATTTTTGAAAATATAAATAAACTATTGGAAGACAATCGACTTTAGACAAAAAAAAATCGTCTAGTCGTCGGTGGAATTGCAAATATTTTTAATTGATTGGGGGGCGAATTTTGGGTTTGATTATCAAGTGAAAATGAAAAACAACGGGAAAACGCGAAAATTGAAAATTCAGGATAATTTATTTCAATTAACTTTGGGGTATGGCATTAATTACGAGGAATTCAATAAAATTGAGCAATGAATGAAACTCGTCGTGTTAATTAAAAATAATTCAACTGATAATTAAAAGGGAATGAACAAGGACAGAATATTTTTGGAAATATAAATCAACGACTGCCATAAAATCTATTTTTGAGAAAAAAAAATTGTTCAGTCGACAGTGGAATTGCAAATATTTTTAATTAATTGGGGAGTGAATTTTCCGTTTGATAATCAAGTGAAAATGGACAATAGGAAAACGAGAGTGAAATGTTATTTCTTGGATGTATTCTACTGTCATTGTCCTCGAGCCGTGACTTGTGTACCAGTGGAAAGTCCAGTGACAAAAAAATATACCCAGTCCGGAGGAGAAGAAAAGATGGGGAAAAATAATGGGGGAGGGGGCGAGAGAAAAGGAGCATCTCCTGGGACTGGGGGAGCATAATGAAAACCGACGGCATTCGCTTGTCAGTCTCGGGGTGAACAAAGCCAGCGGAACACGGGCTCGCTCGGGCCACTGTCATCTACTGCCCCCTTTTTTTTTTTCACCCCGAGTGAGACTTTTCATCCCCAAAAGATACAGAATTTTTGGGGAACCCATTAAATTTTAAAAAATTCAATGAATTTTCCTCGTAAATAATTTACACGTAAAAAATCCTACGAAGTTACGAGAAAATTTTGAAAATAAAGAGTTAATTTCTTAAATAAAAAAACAAGGAAAATTTTTAGGTACAAATAAAAAAAGTAATTTTGGGGGATGAAACGAAAAATTTAATTTCTCTCGAAGACGACAAATCGAGTGGATTTTTGTTTCTTGACTAATTTTTGAAAAATCAGATTTTGGTCTGTTTAAAAATAAAAATGTCTCCATTTTCCCCAATTTTTCCCAAATTTTGATTAAAAAAATTGTGAGATATCTCTCAAATCAGCCGCAAATCATTTTGAAATAAAGAGTTATATTGCCAGATAAAAAAATTTCCTTATCATTAAATTTCTGAGTTTCTTCATAAATTCCCTTGACAAAATTATTAACCACAGTTCTCCATTCTGAAGCAGGAATGGAGTCCGAGTGAGACTTTTCATCCCCAAAAGATACAGAATTTTTGGGGAACCCATCAAATTTTAGAAAATTCTATGAATTTTCCTCGTAAATAATTTACACGAAAATAATCCTACGAAGTTACGAGAAAATTTTTGGGGACAAATAAAAAAAGTAATTTTGGGGGATGAAACGAAAAATTTAATTTCTCTCGAAGACGACAAATCGAGTGGATTTTTGTTTCTTGACTAATTTTTGATAAATCAGATTTTGGTCTGTTTAAAAATAAAAATGTCTCCATTTTCCCCAATTTTTCCCAAATTTTGATTAAAAAAATTGTGAGATATCTCTCAAATCAGTCCCCCGCAAATAATTTTGAAATAAAGAGTTATATTGCCAGATAAAAAAATTTCCTTATCATTAAATTTCTGAGTTTCTTCATAAATTCCCTTGACAAAATTATTTACCCACAGTTCTCCATTCTGAAGCAGAAATGGAGTCCACTCGGCATACTCATTCACCCCAAAACCCTCATTTCGTTGTTCTTTCTTGCTCGCTTTTCTCCGAGTCCGTTTGTTCTTTCAATTGCGAGAGAGGGAGGGTAGCGAGCGGGGGAGGGAGCGAGTGGGACGAGTTTTCACGGTCGGACGGGAATGAAATTGTGGGAGAAAGAAAGTTAGGTGTCCTCGGCACTTTCCCTGCGGCCATTCTTTCGCACTTTTCTTTCTCCCCCTCTTGTTTTTTTTTCTGTTTCGGGATCCTCACACCTTCGCCTGCGGGCCCACCTCACACCTATTTCTTTCGCTCCCTCCGGCCTTCGTAAATCATCGGACTTGCCTGTACAGGTGCTCGGCCATTTTTTGTCCCTTCTGCTGGTATTGAATGAACTTAAACGGCCACTTCAATGATGCAATTAGCTATTTATTCAGGGATAAATGGAATTGATTTTTTTTCTGAAGAATTTGTTGGATACGAGTGATTAAAAAAATTGCTTAAAAATTAACGAATGCAATTATTTTTCGCGAATTAATGAGGACTGAAGAAATTCAAGTGAACGAGCCCTTTCCCCAGCCCTTTAACCCTCTCAATTAATTCACAAATAATGACAATTAATTCTAATTCAATTATTTTCCTCAAATTAATGAGCCCTGAACAAATTCAAGTGAACAAGTCCTTTCCGAGCCCTTCAACTCTCTCACTCCATAATTCAACGAATTAATTAACAACTCTAACTAAAAATTAACAGATAAAACTAACCCCCAAATTAACAAAAACCGATTAAACTCAAGTTTAACCCCCACTCACCCCCAAATTAATCATCGACCCATGAATTCCCAAATCAACAATAGAAAATTCAAAATAATTTAATCCAACGATCTCCCCGACGAATCCCAATGTCAAGAAGCGACCGTCAACACCACCGCCGCGATCCTCCCCCTCCCCTCGCCAAAAAA